>MCFL01000072.1:0-122347 GCA_002102555.1 Catenaria anguillulae PL171 | reverse complement strand
TGCGGTTGTCGGTCAACACATCGGCGCTTCCGCCGCGACAACGCACGGCCGACAGCCCGTACACGGCATCATCGCTCTCGCGCCACTCGAGCGAAGAGGCGGACGATCTCATCATCGATCCCGTCGCGCTGACTCGTGGGTCTGTGATGCTGGCACATTCACCACGTTCGTCAATCATGTCGTCATCGTCCACCGACGACTTCTCGGGCCGTCGGCCGTCGTCCTCCTCGGCCGGCTCAGTGCCCATGTCCGCCATTTCAAGAACTCGCACCTTGTCGTCCGCGTCTGCGGCCGCTGCTGCTGCTGCTGCTGCGGGGGTGACTGCCGCGGGAACCCCGAACAATGGAGTCTCGCCACCCAAATCCTCGCCACTGGCCGTCTCTGAGCCCCGCTCACTCGAATCCCAAGAACCCGAGCCATCCTCGCCACTTCCAAGTGCACCATCCAACCGGGCTTCAATCATGTCGGGTTACCAAAAGTTTGACTCACTGACTCGTGGATCAATGGCATGGGTCAGTGTCCCATCGGGATTGCAGTCCCCCGTATCGCCTGCGCCACCCGTCCGCCCGCCGTCAGATGCAAAGACCAATATCAGAGGAGGCGCGCCGGCGCCGGCAGTGACAGGACAAGTTCTCGGGTCGCTCAAGGACCAAATCATTCCGTCGCCGAGCACGGGCGTCGAGTTTGCGACCACGCCGCCAGAGCAGCGGGCGTAATCGTGTGCACTTGGCTGCGTTGCCGCCGCCGATGTCATTTTACTAGAACGGGATGTACACTTTTGCTCTCTAGTGCAACCATTTGTACATTTTTGTTATCCATCCAACGTTTTTGGTCGTTTGCACTAGTCTTGCTACTGTTTTCCACATTTTTGGTCTGATTTCTTAGCCCCGCATGATTCTAATCCATCTCTTGAACGAATCTGCCCGGTCCATCCTTACAATTCCGATTAACCCTTTCCTTTACCATGGCAACAACTGTCAGCTGGCTGGAAGCGTCAAAATCAAAACAAACGCATGAGTGAAATCCACCGACTATCAAGTGTGCAACAGCAAAACAAACGAAAGCGCAAAAGCATAAATACACCAACAAGGAGAACGATTACCAATTGCCCGAGCACACAAGCGCAACCCCTCGCTTGATCCAGTGCGACTGAGGATGCGCCGAAGGCAACTCGATGGTCAAAATGAAATTTGTTGAGTGGCCCGTCGTCGACAGTGTACCTGCCCGAGTGAGCGTCTTGTAGACAGGGCAATCGTAGATGCCCGCTTTGGGCTTTGTCCGATTTTGCACGGGCAGCAGCCAAATGACAGCCATGTCGTGTAGAGCTCCTTTGGCCGAGACTCGGCAAGGGCTTGAGCGTCGGCATCCCATCGTGCGCCTTCAATGAGTAGGCCGCGAATGTAGCACCCATCCTCGGGCCGCTTTTTTATGGATTCCCACGGCTCCTTGACAACGTGAAAGCCGTACGCGAGTTTGTCGATCGGAATTTGGTATTTGCGGGCATAGTTTTGCATGGTCCTAAAGGAAAATCAGGGGCAAGTCAGGTAGAGGCTCAACATGAGATGAGAAAATGTGAGCAATGTTAGACGTACCCAGTAAGGAAAGCTTGTGGGAAATACAGGCCAGATATCCAAAATACGGACGGAATCCCGTGGTCGATCCATTGCTTGAGAAAGTCAATGCGAGCCACCAAATCGTTGACCCACGAACCCAACGGCTTGAGCGACGGGTACGCTCGAGCAGCCCAATTGCCCGGCACTTGGTTGACTGACATGCTGTTGGCCATGGCGTCGAGCTGCTCCGACATGACAACCACACCCTTGCACGCCTTGATGAGGTCTTGCAACGACGAGTGGACCAGCTTGAGAACCCGGTTGTATCGAACCACTTCTTGTACCAGTACCGTCGACATGGACTCCTTGTAATCCGTTGGGTACTTCTTCATGACCGCCTCCACATCCAACGGTCGGCTGACGCGAGTCACGATTGACTCGCAAACGCCCACAAGCTGCTCCTCGCGACTCGATCCGCCCTTTCCACCACCAGATCTCGGCATAAGCGTCGTCAATGTCTCAAACAGCGTAAATGTCTGCTTTTGCGCAAATGAAATGTTGGCGTTGCTGTGCATGCAGAATATGTCGGTCGGGTCGTTGAGTGGCAGCGAGCGAATGTAGGCGCGATAGCCGTTGATGTTGGTCGCTGGTAACTGCGAGTAAATGTCGCAGGTCGGCGAAAACTTGTACCCGTCAATGAGCGCTTGCGGGTTGTAGTAATCGGCCAGAATGTTCATGATGAGCCGGCGGTCCCAATCGTCCGTGACACGACCACCATAGTTGACAGACCAAGTGGTGTAGTTGAGGACCTTGTACGGAATCTCCTTGTACTCGTTGAGGAACATTTGCAGCTGGCGGACACAGATTCGGTGGTCGCCCTCGGTAAACTCATAGCTGATGTTCCAACCAAGCGGGCCAAACTTGCGGCGCTCTTGCAAGATGGCGTGAAACAGCGCAAGTGCAAACAAGAGCTTCTTCCACTCTTGCGCCTTGGTGCAATCTTCGAGAAACTCGTCGTTGAGTGACGCGTACGTTCGCAGCAAGTTGGCCTTGATGCCGTTGGGCGGCTCAATCGTCATCTTGACGCCGTTTTGCAGAATTGAGACGGGGAACTTGGGGGTCGGCATACTCGTGAGCCACAAGCGGAAATCGCGATGGACCTTGTCGGGTGTGATTGCATCAACGAGCTTGTCCAAACTCGGCATCCACGATGGCGCCAAGTGGCAGTTTTGCAGCAAGACCCACAATCCCTTTTCCATCCCTTCTCGCAGGAGCGCTTCAGCACGCGGGCCTTGGCCTTGGCCGAGTGATACGGACTGCAACTTTTTGGTAAACTTCATCTCCTCGGCAAACTTGTACAGGTTGTTGGCGGGGTCCGCACCAGGCGATAGGACGAAAATGAGTGGCGTCCACGGCGAACTCTCCTTGTATAGCGCGCTGAACTCGGATGTTTGCGGCTCAATGAATCGATCGCCCAACGTCTTGCCGACAAACTGCTGAATAGCCGCCACCATGCGATCAGGGCAAATGCATCGGTACAGCAACAACTTTTGGAACTGGTCAAGTTTGGTATCCCATTGCCCGGGCAGTGGTTCGAGATGCGGTGTGGGGCTGTCAAACAGCCGGCGATACTCGTTGGGCTGCAAGCAAAAGTCTTCGGCAATGCCCGAGTAGCTTTCGAGGTGACCCAGCGTTTGAATATCGGTCCACGACATTTCTGTGAGCCATTCCTTCGCCGGATTTGGCAACACAGCTTGTACTTTACCGCCATGACCGCCACTGCCGCCTCCGCCATTCCCGCTTGCTCCACCACCACCAGGCGTTGGCGCACTGCCCGTGACCAGAAACTTGAAATCGTCAATGTTGACCTTGTTGTCGTTGAGCAAGATACGGACGCCAAGGAGGAACGAAAAGAGCAACTTGTGACGCTCAAACAAACTGCGGCATACGTTCGAGTAGAGAGAAAAGGTAAAGTACTCAATGATGTTGCTCAAGCGCTGTGCCAGGTCGGTCGACTTTTCCGACATTTTGAGCGCCGACGAAAAGATGTTCATGAACCAGCCAAGCGAGTACTGATACATGGGGTCGATGCGCGACATTTCCGTGATGCAAAAGAACAAGATACGGGTGCGGACAGCTACGGGCACGTATCCAAGACGGGTCGAGTCAATGTCGCGCTCAGTGATTTCGGCTTGGGCAACCTTTGCTGTGATTTCCGACGAGGTCAGCTTGGACGCCGCCAAAGTGTCAATGAGACGCTCGTCGTCGACGGGGCTGCCTTGCACGGACGAGAGCAGGTACAAGATCTTGTCCTCAATCTCTTGCAACTCCTTTTTCATTTGAGCGTTGGTCAACATGAGCTGGTTCTTGGCTTCCTCGAGATCAGGCCGCTCATTGGCCACGACGATTGCAAGCAGTTGATCCTCCAGACCCGATGCAGCCAGAGTAAAGTTGAGCAGGGTGACAATGGCCGAGATTTCAGGCGAGTAGTGTGGGTTTGGCAACTTGGTGGTGATGTACAGCTTAAAGTCGTTGTGATAAGGTAGCACATTGTCACCGAGTTTGATGACAGTGTTGCCGTTCTGCTTGAATGTTTGACGCAACAGCACAGGCTCCAAGGCCGCGTCGAGCTTTTCTTCCACATTCTCGAGCAGACACGGCTTGCCGAATCGGATACTGTTTTCGAGCGTGCGCAGGTAATCGCGGTCGCTGAGCTTAATAATGTCGAGCCCATTGTCCTTTTCCATGTTGCGGACCCACTTGTTGGCTTGCCCCTGCGGGTCAATAAAAAGTGACCACCGGCGTGAGTTGAAGGAAATGAGCGCGTTTTCACGCGAGAGCGAGTCCTTGGGCAAACCAGCAATTTCCCAGGTGCGGACAACCGAAGAGTCCCCCAAGACTTCCATGAGCGACGTGGTGGGCGAGTGAGGAATGCCTAGCTTGCTCAGGCAAAGTCCCCATTCCTTGAGCAGCGCTTGACGGTATTCGGTCGTGAATGGGCCCAAGTAAGCAATGGTCCCCGCCGCCAGCAGCACGTCACCAACAATGTTTTGCAGCTGAATGTCAAAGTTTTCGACGGACGCCGACCAACGGACACGCTCACTGCCCAGACCCGAGATGAGCTTGCCCGCACGACCGAGCTTGACGTTGCACTCGCCACTTTGCGACCCAGCTCTTCCTTCTTTGCAACCGACTCGAGGTACTTCTTTTCCATCTCGTTGATGTTGATCTCGGCCTCCTTGAGCTTTTGCCGGAGCTCGGCGACCGTCTTGAGCGTCACTTCAAGCGAGTCTTGTGCTTCCTTGAGTCGAGCTCGCTTGGGTTCAATCGATCGCGACACCCAATAGTACTTTTCCATGGCTCGGACCCAGGCGCAAATGGACGTGGCGGCTTTACTGACCTTGCTAATGACCTCAACGGCAAAATCGGGATTGTCAATGTAGGGTTTGATCTTGGTCACGACAGCCTCGGGAATGTTGTCCTTGTCAAATGTCATGAGCGAGTCCAAAAACTTGGCTGGCTCCGAAAGCATCGACTTGCCAACTTCCCAGTAATCGTCCACCTTCTTGCCGGGCTTGTCACCATCAACCTTCTTTGGTTTGAGTCCCTTCATGATGCACACGGCTTCCATGACGAGCTTGACACCTTCGGGCGGGCGCTGCATACTGCGAACCTCGATCACGTCGTTCTTACTGAGCGAGTTGAGTGACTCGAGGGCGGCCGCCAGCGCAGGCAATGCCTCATCCAAGTCGCGTTGAGCGTCGTCGGCAATGTTCTTGGTCTCCTCCGCCTTTTTTGATGCTTCGGTCTCCTCGCGCTGCACAACCGTCCTAATCTCCTCGGCCTTGATTTTATCGGCGGCAATCTTTTTCATGGCAAACTCGGTCTCTTGCGAGGTTTGAAGCAGCATGGGCTGCATGGCCTCGAGCTCCTCTTGCAGCACCTGCACTTCCTTGGTCGCATTCAGCAACTTGTCGAGACCCGTGGCAGTCCGTTGCGTAAGGCTTGCACCTCGCCGCGTTTCTTGTCGAGCAGCTTCTTGTACAAGGCGAGTAGCTCGAGGTACGACGTGGGGTGATGTAATTGTTGCGGCCCAACTGCTGTCGAAACTCGACGCACTTGTCGCGAACTGATTCGTGCATCACGACACACAAAGTGACAATGCCCTCCAAAATGACCTCGGTCCCCAAATCCGCCACCTCGGCCATGGCATTGGCCGCGACAGATCGTAGCGCTTCCTCGGGCCACATGGTAAACCAGTCGATGGTGCAGCAATTGACGAGCGACGGGAACATGCGCAATCGGTTGCGGAACGCGTCGCCAATTGGCGACATGCAAAACACAATGTGGACATTTTCGCGGACGCGGTTGAGGTACGTACTAAACATGTTTTCCTTTGTGGCAATCTGCCCAGCGTCTTGGTAATTGGGCGCATGGCCTGGTAAATTTGTCCAAATCGTCATTTGTGTAGAGTTTGGCACGTCGCCGGCGTTGAGCAAGTTGTTCACGTCCTCGACACAGCTTTCTTGAAAGACTTGGGTATCGCAGTACAAGAAGACAACGGGCTGAGCATCCATGCCAGCACGGAACAGGACACGCTTGAGGTCTTCCTTCCACTCGTTTTGGCCATAGTTTTTCGATATTTCCACTTGAATGCACTCGTACTCCTCCATGTGGCACGCCAGTCGTGCAAGACTTTGGCGACCACTGCCGCCTACACCGAGCAAGAGCGCATTGCCACCGGGCTGGCGCAAGATGCGGCAAATACGAGACACGTGTTCAATGGCGTCCAAGAACATGACGAGTTTCATGGGCTTGCTGACTTGATTGTTGTAGTCCTCAAGGTACTCTTCGGTCAGCTTGACGAGCTTTTTCAGGTCCTTGACTTGCACATACTGCTTTGGGTCGGCACCCGGAACCAAGTAGTCACCGAACAGGATCGGCTCGACTTTGACCACCTCTTCCCATCGCATCTCGAGGTGGTTGGCCATGGTCTTTTGAATGAGGTTGCGGAACCAAGTGCGATCGTTGGTGTCAACCAATCGGTCAGCAAATACACGCTGTGACTCGTGCAGCCAAAGCAGCACGAAATCATCGGCCGATTCAATCGTCTTGTGGTTGGCCATGAGAATACCTTGGAACACCTTGGACAGATCGCGCAAGTTGTACGTGTAGTGCGATTTGGACGGTGTGGGGAGGAGCTCTTGACGCAGAGTGTTGTATACAGCGATACTGGCGCTGACCATTTTCTTGGCGAAGTCGGGCGCAAAGTCGTTGTGAGAGCTCGTGACGGTCGACAAAATGGTGGTAAAGATGTGGCTCAAACTGGCATTGTCCATTTCCACAAAGCTGAGCAAGTTGAAGTGCCGAGTGAGCCGCTGCGTGACTGGATTGCGACCACCACCAGGCGGGCCCATGGCGGCCACAAAGACAATGTCGACCAGCTCCATAAACTTGCCGACCTGCTTGCGATCAAACCACCCGCCGTAATCCATCCACTGCCGAATCAACTCAATGGGCGGTTGCGCGCCAGTGGACTCCATTTGTGGCATGTTGAGGTCATCAATAAAAATGACGAGTTTCTTGCCCAACGGCGGGCCGTACACACCCTTGCGGCGCTTTTCCATCTTGGAATCGAGCAAGTCTTGCGTCTGGTTGGCCGACGTTCGCGCCGAAAAGTTGACAATGATGGGCGAAAAGTTTTCCGCCATGCGCCTCATAATCTTTTCTTGAACGGCCACCGTCTTGCCCGTACCCGTTGGACCCGTACAAAGAACGGGACACTCGGCGTGCAGCAACAAATCGAGCAGGTACTCGTGTCGGATCGTGTCCATGGTGGCAACCATCATGCCGTTGCGCCCAGGACCAGACCCCTCCATCCACGGAACCCATTTGGCTGTCTCGAGATCGTAACGGAAATCATGCAGCAGGCCCGATTGCGGCAAGTTGGAAATAATGCCTTGCATCCACGCACTGAACTTGGCGCGTGATGGGCCGTCTGCCGTCGCACCGGCAGACCAAACGAGCGAAAAGTAGAAAATGGACTCGAGATGCTTGATCGGAGCATTGGCATCCTCTTCTGTTTTGATCTTGTCGAGCATGGCACCCACAATCTTGAGACTCGACTCGAGCAGACTTCCATCGGTTGTCGCAACAGGCTCCTTGATGGACCGGCGTGTAAACTCAATGGCCAAGAACCCGTGCTTTTGGTACAATTGCACGAGTGGTTGTGAAATAGTTTCGGGTAGTGCACGCCTGCTGACCCAGCGCTTGACCAATGGTAGCAACCCAAGCGCACCAGGCTCCATGTACACCATGCCACACCTTGACACGGTGGCAGGCGACGCATGTGCCAAGTTGTCCACCTCAAAGATGAGCGTTTGGGTCGGGATCAGCTTGATGATCTCACCCGAAGTCAAGCACAGCTTCTTGTTGTCGTCCAGTACAGTATTCATGGTCTCAATCCACATGGCATCCACGGGCCCATCGAAAATGTACCACTTGCGGTCGGGCGACGTGTCGGCGGCGCCATCACGGACCATGGAAGACAAGATACCGTCGGTCCATTCATGCGTCTGCTCGTCAAACTCACCATACAACTGACCCATGGTAATGGACTTTGGATTGAGCGCATCAACGCGCACCTTGCAAATGCCTGCTTCGCCCAAAGCGTCTCGGAGCATGCGGTAACAGGATGTTTTCCCACCGCCTGTCGGACCAACCAACATCATGCCGTGGCGCACATTGATGGTGTCGTACATTTGCAAGCACTTGCCCAAGAACGACTCTTCGGGCATCAAATGTGACTTGACGCAGACCTTTGCAAGGGCTTCGAGCAAGGCGCCGTGGTCGGATTTGGGCATGGGAATCCCCGGGAACAAGTCAGAAATGATTCCATGGAACAGCGGCACGTCCTCGGCCAAGAACTTGGGCACATTGACGTCGCATAATGCCCGCAGCAGCAGCAAGTCTTCGGGCGAGTCTGGGTATTGTCGCTTGAGGTTGCCCGCCGCGGAAATGACCGTCTTGACGGCACGCATACCAAAATCGTAATGGTCTTGCGATGACAATTGCTCGGATGACAAGCGGAATGTGGCCACCATCTTTTGCGCCAGCACCTTGGCCTCGGAGAAACCAAACGAGAACAGCGAAATTTCGCCAATCATGGCATAGTCGGGAATCATCATGGCGACGGGTCGGAAGAGTGCCTTGAGGTTGTCGGGAAGCTCCGTACGCCCCGCGTAACCAGGGTTCATGGTGATAAAAATGGCGTTGGTCGGGTCGAGTTTGAGTTCAACACCCTCAAAAACAAACTTGGACATGCCCGCGGCAACGGCTTTTTGGATGGTGGTGATTTGCTGGGCAATGACGGAGAGCACCTCGATATCAATGCGGTTGAACTCGTCAAAACATGCCCAAGCTCCTGAGGATGACAAGCCCTTGAAAAACTTTGCCATGGCCAAGTAATCGAGCTGATCCGAACAGTTGAAGACGACACACTGCTTCGCCAATGCCTTTGCCAAATCCTTGGTTGTTTCCGTCTTGCCCGTGCCCGCCGGCCCAGCCGGTGCGCCACCCATGCCCAGATGCATGGCGGCCGTCAACGTCAAGTAACACCGATCCGTGAGCGGCGTGATGACGAGCCGGCCATTGTTGCCGAGATACTCGTAGCCGTACTTGAAATGTGCATTCACGATGCGTACATGCAAATCCTCATCCGCCTCCCAATAGTACCGCAGTTGCGAGATCCACTCAAAGTCGTTGGGATTGTCGATATTGTTCTCCATGAGCTGCCGGACGAGATCCCGTGCATGCACATCAATGACAATCAGGGCTCCAATACTGCTACGGGCGATTGGGCTCAAATCCCCTCGGACCAGTGACACAAGGCCATCGAGCGCCTGCAGTTGCGACGCATACATTTCCCGCAGCATGCCCTGCTCAATCGCCTGTGTGACTGCTTGCGTAAAGTACACTTGACTGCCAGCAATCACCAGTTGTCCCGGCCAATCCAGCACCCACTGCTCGCGCTTCTTGACTGGATAGTCGGCAATGGCCATCTTGAGTACGTGTCGCAGCGACGACTTCATGGTCGCCTCGACCTTGAGCAGCCAATCCTCGACATTCCCGACGGGGTAGAACGGCTCATTGAACTCGACGCACTCGCCGTCAGACGAGTACATAGCTGTGATGAGGTTGTCCTTGCCCGAAAACTTGAGCTCGGTCATGTTTTCGAATGTTTTCCGCAAGTGCGGCTGCACGGCGGTTGGGTCGCGCGTTTGCGACAAGATCTGGAGCAATTCGTCGTCCGACAAGAAGAAGAAGCGCGGGAACGCAATGCGCTTGGACTCAAGGTACGCAGACAGACCCTTTGCCACCATCTCGAGCAACTTGTTTGCCTCTCGGAACGAATCGAGCAGTTTGGCGTCTGAGCACGTCTCGACCACCCCCGGGTGTGCTTGCGCATTTGCCATTGCTTTCCGCCACGTCTTGTCGACAGCGGCAAATCGCTTCGACTCTTGCGGCAGCTGGCGCACAATATCCGCTGACCCAAAGATCGGTTCCAAGTACATCCACTGGCGTTGGCACATTGTCCATTCCTCAAGCACTTCTTGCATGACGCGCAACTTGGATTCCCACAGCGTGATGCGCTCGGCAAACGGCTTCTTGAAGGCGAGAAATTCATGGACTGGGTCATGACGAGGTGGTCGTCGAGCAAGCGAGTCGTCTCGTCGGCGAGCTTCATGATAAACGTGCCCGTTTCGCGGTACGGCAACACTTCGAGCACCACTGATTTCCACTCGTTTTCCATCTTGTCGAGTGCTGCCTCGATCGCATACTCCTTTCCGGCCTCTTCGGATACTTTGGAAAGCACGTCCATCTTGTCCATGAGCTGCATCTTGAGCAAGTCTGCCAACGTGGTGGCTTGTGTGGGCCGAATGCCGTTTGTGCCCAGCATCTCGGCCAGCTTGTCCCAGTGCCTGTCGCGCATGCCTGGATTGCGCAAAGCTTGAATCAATGGCAGTGACGGCTTGAATGCATCCATCTCGTCCTTGAGCTGTGTGGCGACTGCCAGGCACCCCGGCGAATGCTTGAACGTCTTGACGGTCTTGAACATGGCACGCCAAGCGCCCATGAGGTTCTTTTCCACTTCCTCGGCAACCAAATCGAGAAAGTTCCCATTCAACCACCCACCCTTCCACTTGATCCAGTCGGCCGCACTGGTCCACAGTGTCTTGTACGGGTCAAAGTCCTTGATAAGTGCCATGACTTCGTCATAGTTTGTGACGGGCATGTTGAAGAGCCGCTCACGCGCATTGTACAGCTGCGCCAACGCTTGTGCTTCTTTGAGCTCAAGTCCAACCTTTTGCACCTCGGCCACAATTTCGGCAAGCCGAGCCAGGTCGGCGTGGTGCGCGAAATCGGCAATTACACCGCTGAGATGATGCAGCTTTTCCTTGAAGAGCTCCTGGTCCGACTGCAAGTTGCGGATGAAGTTTTGCTCGTCGGTCGCCAAATTTTCCTCGGCCTGCTTGAGTAACTTGTCCATTTGCAGCGGCCACGCATACGCTGCCCATTTGGCCTTGAAATCGTCGTTGGCCAGCTCGTACTTGTACTTGTCGAGAACCCCGAAATCATGCATCATGGCTTCCATTTGCGTCTGCAGTTCGGCCACAAGAGCAGGGACGCCCGCCACATACTCGCGCAACTCGCCCAACTCTTCGGCCTTGACGGGCTTTTCCTTGCACCTTGCCGCCATCTTGTTGAATTGCGCCGAAATAGCCAGCGCCTGCTTTGCGGTCCGCCGTGCCAAGATCTCGAGCACGACCTTGCTCAAGTCCTTTTTCAGCTCCTTGCGCAACACGTCACAATGGACGCTGACAATGTTGCCCACAACACTCGGCGCGGCAAGCTGCTTGTCAAGCACCTCCCACTCCCACTGAAATTTGGCCATGTCTGCCTCCATATCCGCCACCGTCTTGTTACCCGCCTCGTACTCTGCCGCAAACGTGGCTACCTGAATTTGCAGCAATGGCAAGTGTCCATCAAACTGCCTGCGATGTGCCTCGAGCGCTTGCCTGAGCTCGTCCAACACCTGCTTTGCTGTGTCCCTTGTCCGTTGCACCACCTCTTCGCCTCTGGCAGGACTTGCGAGAACGGGCTTTGTCGCCCAAAACAAGTGCTTGAGGACCCTTGGCTCCAAATCGGGGATGCCCTCGCACACGCCCAGGGCCTTGTCGACCAATCCAAGCAATGCCGCCTCGACCGTGGCCCACGGCACATCATAAACAATGGCGCCGTCGCGAAACACAAGGTCCAAATGCAACAGCGGCTTTGTTCCGGGAACACCCTTGAGCATGCCAATGTAAGCTGCAAGCGACCGCATCACCAGACTGCGGATGGCATCCTGCATGCAAAAGCGAATGGCCGTCAACAAGCCACGCAGCCTGCTCATTGCATACACCTCGTAGCTGCTAACGCCCGTGTTGTACCAGCCCTTGCCGACTTGCGCCAACCCTTGCTCTACAGTCCGCTGCACGCTGACGGCCCACTCACTGTGAATCCACGTGCGCTGCAGCGCCATGTGCGCAGCCTGCTCTGCCTCGAGCTCGTCAATGCGCATTGTCTTTACAATCACGCCCGTGCTGGCGCCGTTTGCGGCTGGCGTGGCCGTGGCAACGAGCAGCGGGGCAGTCTCGGCCACTTGAGCACACAAGGTGCGGACGTCGCGCCAGGTCGTGAGCACGGCGGGCTTTGTGAGAAATGAGGTGAATGCGAAATGCGCGCGCCGCTTGTCGAGCGGCTCGGTGCCCAAGGTTTCGGTAACCAGCAACAGGTGCTTGTTGATGCGCGCTTGCTGGGCATGCGCTAGCGAGGCAATGGGATCGACCAGGGACTCGGGCAGTGTCAGTGCCAGGTACGAATACTTTGGTGCTTGTGCGGGGTGCGCGAGCTCGCGCGTGAGTGCCATGGCCTTTGTGGCCGTTGCGTATGCCTGGTTGCATTGCGTGCGCAGATGAGTGAGGATCGGAGGTGTAGTCTTTGGATTGTTGAGGGCGAGGGCCGTGACGACGCGCGGGTCGAGTCTTCGCGTGGCGCGTGCGGCGATTGATGCGAGGGTCGAAGGTGCAAGCGACGACGAGCTTAATGGAGGCATTGATTCAGTGAAGATTGCAAGTTTCTGTGGGTCAAAATTCCGTAGTCGGTCAGCTATAATGAGCGAGATATGGTGGGAAACGACACGGACCAAGAGCGAGCACGCCTCGCGATACGCGTGAAGGGCATGTGCGATCCGATGTGCAAAAACTCGTGCATCCTCGGCAAGAAAGTGAATAAAAATGCTGCGGACGACCATTCGTCAATGAACATGTCGACGAAAACAATCACAGAGAATGCGGGCGTGACGAACCGTGGCAATAATACCGTCACCGTCTCTGCCTCGTTACTCACCTCAACGCGCCACAGGTCCTTGACCGTATCATACCCAGTGACATGCGCCGTCTTGGACTGCCAATTTCCTTCGAAATACACGTGTGCAGGGACGGGGACCGATGCCGGCAGCACAGAAGACGAATCCGAAACAGCCTCGATCCGGGGCACGAGCTTTTTGAACACGTGAATGGCTGGCTTGTCCATGTTGAGCCATTCCATGTAATGCCTGGCTTCAAAGTCTGTATTGTCGAATGCGTGCAGCGGCAAACTTGTTTGCAAATCTGCATGTTACATTTGACATTAGTCGACATTGACGAATGAGTTGAAAGAAATCTGAGCGTGCCTTGAGGAGCAATCCCCATATCCAACTCGAGAATTGACGCGACATCTTGCGTCGCAAATAACCTGCGCTTGCGCTCATCTCGACACGCCGTGGAGTCTCGCCAGGCCGCGGCTGAAACGGGCGAATAACTTTGGGCTCAAGCGTCAGGTTTTCGTCGGCGGCCTGGTCACCGCCGGCAGCCGCTGCGAGCGGTGAAGGAGCATCTAGCGTTTCGATGGACGAGTGCTCGCGTGAAAGCGGGCGACCAATGGAGCGTGACGTGATCAGCAAACTCGTGTCGATGGTATTGGCGTTCGTGAGATCATTGGCTGATGCGAGTGGAGCGGGAGCAGAGAGACCGAGGCTCGGGAGCACGGCATGCGATGCGCGAAGGTTTGAGAAAGTTCCCGGGAGGGGTGGCATGGTTGTCGGCACGGCTTGCTTTCCTGCGTGGTGCTAACATGGTATGGAGGGAAGGCAAAGGCAGCGCCATTGGCCGCCGCTTGGCCGTCGAGAGGGGCAGCGGCGGCGGGGTTGGCATGATCCCGTTGCCGTTGCCATTGCGGTGAGTTGATTGCGAATTGCCATTCATGTTGCTCGGCCTACATTCTTCGCTCATACGGCCGCTGGCGGCTTGACGTGGGAAGAAGCCAAGAGGCTAGTACGCGTGCCATTGCTGATTGATTGGCCATGGTGATCACCTGAAACAACAACGAGCTGTGGCACTCCGATCCTACCATGATTCATCTCGTGCTGTCAGGTCAGGAACCCTTTGGAATCACATGGAAGCGTGCAGTTTTGACATACCATAAAGCATTAGCCAACACCACAGGCAGCATAAGTAAAAACTAATAACTTGAGCATTTCACATGAACCGGGCACTGTGGCAGTCCGAATCCCTCCCATCTTCATCATTCCGCACTCGAGTGGCAGCCAGAGCAGAGTTCATCCGCTTTCGACCGTCGTGGCCTTGGCTCCCATCACCGCCCCATCATTGTCACCCAATCAACACTGCAGCGGTGGCGGTCGCAACCAAATCTAATTGAGTGCCACTGCACTGCACTGCACTGCATCACAGCGGGTGGCACCGCTTCGAGTTCTTTCTGCCGTGCCCTGTTTTTCCGAGCCCGCGTGTGATTTGCAAGCACCTGGCCCGGATCTGAAACGCAACGAAAGACGCAACTTCACTCGTTTCGTTTCGTTTCGCTCCCGATCCCCACGTCTAATTGTCGGTTGTTTTCAATTGGCTCTCATGCATGTCCGTCCGTTTCAAGTTCCGGCCTTTCTTGGCACACATGTTCCAGGTGCTGCCTGCGGCCTTACGTCTGCCGACACCGTTTCTCAATCACATCCTCGCCTGCTCCATCCAATCAATCCATCATTCTATTGCGATTGGACCGGTCCAGCTGTATCTGACAGCCCCCTGTGCCACTCTAGAGCTGCTGTCCACTCTCCACTTTCCGATCCTACGTCGTCTCCCGGATTCCGCTGTCGCAGGTATATATCGAGTCTAGCTCCAACCTCTCTCGACTTGCGCTCTGTTGCTAATACTATGGCCGTCTGCCCATGTTTTATGCACGTCACACTCTGCTCGTCTCTGCGATTGTTGACCACACGGAAGCACAGCGTTTCTCTCTCGACTCGTCGCTTGCGTTTTTCAGCGACAAAGGCTTCAATTTCAACCACAACCCGCCTCATCATTGTCCGACACCGCATCGTGCTCAGACCTGCACTTCACTTCTCTCCATCAAGACATTCACACAACCCATCACACGACACAATCATGCTTGCCCGTGCCTCGCTCGCAGCCCGCACCCTCCATGCGCGCACGTTGCCATACCAGCAACTCGCGCGCATCGACAAGCCCATCGGCACCTACTTGCTCTACTTGCCCTGTACCTGGTCCATCCTGCTCGCCGGCGCAATCCACCCCGAGCTCTACCCCGTCACGACCACGGCAGGCACTCTGGCCATGTTTGGCACGGGCGCATTCATCATGCGCGGTGCAGGTGTACAGTCAACGATTTGTGGGACCGCGACTTTGACAAGAAGGTCGAGCGCACAAAGACGAGGCCACTGGCTGCTGGTACAGTCACGGTCCCGCAAGCAGTTGCATTTTTGGGCGTTCAGCTCGCCGGTGGGGCGGCCGTGTTGAGTGCTCTCAACTGGAATAGGTATCTCTTTCTCGCATTTTTTCGCGTTCATGTTTCGTTACTCACCAGGCAATCCCACTGCACATTGTCCATAGCATTCTTCTTGGCTCGTCGTCGCTCGTCCTCGTTGCCCTATATCCGGCAATGAAACGCATCACCTACTACCCGCAATTCATCCTAGGGCTCACATTCAACTGGGGCGCGCTTGTCGGGTACACGGCCATGACCAACACGCTGCCGCTGGATCTGATCCTGCCCATGTACGGCGCCGGCGTGTGCTGGACGCTCGTTTACGACACACTCTATGCGCATCAGGACAAGAAGGACGACGTGGCCGTGGGCGTCAAATCCACGGCATTGGCGTTTGCCGATCGCACAAAGCCCATTCTCACTGGGTTGAGCGTTTTGGCCGGCGCGGGATTGGTTGGCACGGGCGTTGTGGGCGGGCTTGGGCCGGCATACTTTGCCGGTGCCGCGGGTGCCGTCGGCAACATGGTTTATGTCACGTGGAAGGCGAGGCTGGATGATCCGGCAAGTTGCGGGTGGGCGTTCAGGGCCAGCAAGTGGGCCGGCGTGTTTCTGGCTGCGGGGTTGGCGGTCGAGTATGGTTTGAAGGTGGCTGCCCTTGAGGACGAGGATCACCTTGATTCCAAAAAGACAAGAAGGCGGGTGTCACGGCGGTGCCCTCTTCGGCGGCGGTTATGAGTTGAGTCGCCTTCCTCTATCCTCTATTCTCTCCATCTTCTTCACGCACTTGCATTTTTGCTCCACGATTTTTTTTCCCATCCTTTCGTTTAGACTCACCCTGATTGTCTGTTTCACGCCTCACTAGTTCCCAGTTTCTTCACATCCCTCGCGTCATGAATACCTTTATTCTCCAGTTGCACCAACTTAGTAGTCCATCGCCCATGGAATTCGTTTTCGTCTGTTGTTGCCTCCCTGATCTGCCGCAATCAACCCATCTCAGCAGCACAGGACAAGGTGCATGTATTCTTAGAGGTACATGGGCACTGCTTCATAACCACCCAAGCGTCTCTTTGAGCGCCTGCTGAAACTGACGGTCAAGGACGAATAGAATGATGGGGTCGCCAATGTCACTAAGGAACTTTGTGCTGACGAGAACTGATTCACGACAGTCAGCGGCCGTGAGGACATCATGTCCAAGAAAGACAACGTATACATACACCAGTCAAATGGAACGGACGGGCGGTCTTGGTGTATGAGAGCCATCCACACTGTTTTCCCGACAAAACGAGCACATGTGAGTTGTTGAATGCGAGACATACAGCCATCAGCAGACCCGTACAAACGTAAGAATACGAAACCACAAAGCATCTGAATACACAAAAAGGTCATGAGCTTCGGTTCACTTTACACCAGAAGAAATGCACATGAGGGAGCCGCATCATACGTGTACGTCAAAAGCGACAACATGCCTCGCAAAACGACTCTTGACTCGGGTTTTGTTGGCAGCACTGCGAGTGACCACAAGCTGGGCTGTCGGAATGATGTTGAGACGCTGGACGTGCTTCGAGCCCGAATGGGGGAGAGCTTCTTGATCATGGATCCAGCTCCACCTGCGCCGCCCTTGGTTTCGGTTTCAGTGAGCTGTGCCGTCCTGAAAATTGGAAATAATGCACTCTTCGTCAAGATATCTTGAAGACCACAGCCAGGACAAAGATTGCAGTACCCGAGGATGGGCGTTACACGTTCCGTGCGGGTCGATTGATCTTTGCTTGTCGCTGAGGTACTGTTTTGCTGATTCGCGGACAAGGAGTTACGGCCAATGACAGATCGGGAATGGCCCAGATTACCCATCGTCGTGGGACCCAGGCTCGGGACATTCATGGACGATTTCGCAGTGCGCGCGAGCCGGCGGAGCTGCATGTAAATGAGCGAGTACCCGGCTGTCGCAACAAAAGCAGATGAGTAGGTTTGAACGTGACCGAGGAACCAATGTGTTGTGTTGAAGCGAAGTCGTACCAAAGATGGCGACGAAATGGACAATCATTGCTGTGGCATCGATTGCGCCTTGCCATGATACTGCACGGGTCGGACAGCAGTATATCCTTTGCACAGACCCAAAGTGAGCCATGCACCCTTGCGAATCTTTGACCGTGATGTGGCGACGCATACCCAGCTCTTGAAATGAAAGCCGACCCAAACGGGACAAAGTGCAAGGTCGTCAGCACAACGCTTGTCATGAACGATGCTGCGACACCCAAGAGTGCATGCTTCCTCGACACACGCACGAGCCGGACAAGCGCCAGGTATCGCTCGAGGCAGATGGCCGTGAGGTGGAAAGCGCCTAGACACACGAAAAGCACGACTACGAAGGCGAATTCCAGGCAGAATGCATGCGACCATGAAAAGTCGATGGCGAGGCGGATGCGGACGGACAACAAGTAGAGAGCAAACACGAAATTGCTGACACTATACATTCATGATTCACCAGCATTGCGTATTTGTATTGGTCAAATGGGTCTTGGCTTGCTCTGGACCCGCGTATCATCGTCACGAACCTCACAACGACCGTCAACAGGTTTGCAGCATTGCTCATCAAGTGCCGTTTTGTCGCAGCAACAAATATGAAGAGGCCATTCATAATCAGCGACATTGCAATCTGAATGATTTGCAAGTTACTGACCAATTGCGAGGTGGCCGCTTGACCCTGGTCAAAGTCAAGCGGGTCCCATACGGGCCGGTTCTCGACTTGCACTGCATATCCTGCCATTGTTGCATGGTTAAGACTGTTCATCTCAGATGAATACATTGATAGTCGTTCGGGCCGAGTATGCTCGCGTTTGCTCTTGGCCATTGGACAAGGAGCCTTGTTCGCATGTCTGCACTCAACCGATCAGCGCGTCCCAGCTACGTTCTGTAGCAACAGAGGCAAAGGTCACCAGAGAACCATGGCAATCAGAACATTGGGTTACATTAAAAAATAACAGGAAAGGCGGATATGATATTCATCATCACATTGTATGAACTGAGCAAGCGTAACTCACGGAACGGGAAAGACCTGATTCAAATGATTCGTTCAAGACTATTGGAAACCTACTCTCTGCCAAACATCTCCTTGAGTGCCTGCTGAAATTGACGGTCGAGGATGAAGAGAATGATGGGGTCGCCAATGTCACTGAGGAACTTTGTGCTCACAAGGACTGGTTTACAAGAACATGGATGGTTTCAGTCCCTCTTCCGATCTGGCGAAACCAAGCGTCCTTGAAAACGTACACCAGTCGAACTGAACAGATGGACGGTCTTGGTAAAGAAGGGCCAGCCACACTGAAGTCACGAGGAAAAGGTCAGTTTTGGCATGAGACATGGTGCGCATGGGCGATACGTACTAACATAGGAATAGGAAACGACAAAGCAACTACAGATGTAATCATTTCATCGATGAGTATCCATGTTTGCTGGTGCCAATTGCATGAGGGCGTACGTGTAGCCAAGAGCGATAACATGCCGCGGAGCACTACCCTTGACTCGGGCTTTGATGGCAGCTTTGTAATGGATCGGAGCTGTTTCTCGAAACAGGCGAGAACGCGGTGACTTGATGACCTCCCCCACTGGAATCTGATTCAGTGATGGACGATGACCTGAACAAGGTGAAAACATTCAGCATCAATGACAATGTGACAAAAACCCTGGGCGTACGTGAGAATCGCTGCCGGAGGCCGAGACACACCCGTTCCTTTGCTGCTGGCCCGCTCACGCTCCCGTGCGATTGGGCTTCCCATGATTGTGCTTTGCTGGCCAGACGAGGCCATGGACGCGAGTGGCCCAGGTTGCCCATGGTGGTTGGGCCCAACGTAGGTAATTCATGGCGCCTTTGGTGCCGCGTTTGATCCGGCGCAGTTGCATGTAAATGAGAAAGTATCCCGCTGTGGATGGATGGAGTTAGCTACCGTGTCAAATTGTCCAGGTTTGGGAGGGGTAGGACGACAATACATACCAAAAATGGCGACAAGTGGACAATCAAAGCAGTCGCGTCCACAGCTCCTTGCCACGACACGACACGAGTCGGGCAGCAGTAAATGCTAGAGTATGCGACTGTCAATACTGCCACACAGGCGGGTACAAAGCGAACGGAGCAATATGTACCCAGCACGGCCAATGAACGCCGTGCCAAACGGAACAAAATGCAGCCCCGTTAAGAACGCGCCAGACACGACCGACAGCGCAGTGCCAATGAGGGCATGTTTCCTTGACACGCGGACAAGGCGAACAAGCGCCAAGTACCTCTCGAGGCAAATGGCCGTCAAATTAAAGGCTCCTATGCATACGAACCATATCACCACGAAGCCAAACTCGTTGCAGAAAGCTTGGGGCCATTGGAAGTCGATTGCAAGGCGGATTCGGACAGAGAGCAAGTAGAGCGCAAACACAACGTTGCTAATGCTGAGGTTTGCCACACACACACACGATTGTCGCGATATCGTTGGCGTTCGCTTCACATCTGGACTGCAGAGAGGAAAAATTGTTCGCACCTCACAATGACGGTCAGAAGGTTGGCAGCATTGTTGAGCAAGTGCCGCTTTTTGATGGCGACAAGGATGACCAACCCATTGGCAAGCAGCGAGATGGTAATTTGAATGACTTGCAAATGGCTGACCATACGCGACGTTTCAAACAGGGAATGGTCAAATCGACCGGATTCCATATGGGTCGCTTTTCGACTTCGAGAATGTATCCTGACATGACGGCGGTTGCAGCAAGTGCCTTGCGGGTAAGCGGGATATCTATCTAGTGAACTAACTGTTGCCAACATGTGTATATTCCACCTGGAACTGGGTCTCGAAACTCATGTGCCCTGCCCTCGTATTGGCTCGATCGATTCCGGGGTAGCACCAACTCAACTGTCATCATGAGGAGTGATCGCGCAAGAAACCCAACGTGTGCAACCGTGAGTGCAACACACAGCTGCTCGTTGCTCCATCATTCCCAAGGCAGAACGGAAGAAAAATGAAAACCCAATGCATTGAACTCCTTTCAACACCATGAACTCGACCTCATCCGCCACTACTCAGCAAGAACTTGAGAGCTCGGAGGAAAAGCTCAAGCTGACGAGAAAACTACGGAAATCCTCACTTTCTCATTGCTCAGGAACAAAAGCCCACGTGAGGAGTGAGGAGGGCCTCGCCATTCGGATCAAACCGATGTTTGCATCATCAATGGTAACGTGATATGTATTCCCTTCCGTGAAAACAATGAGAACGGGTGATTGCGTTACTCTCTGCCAAGCATTTCCTTGAGCGCCTGCTGAAACTGGCGGTCGAGGATGAAT
This sequence comes from Catenaria anguillulae PL171, assembly GCA_002102555.1. Lineage (NCBI taxonomy): Eukaryota > Fungi > Blastocladiomycota > Blastocladiomycetes > Blastocladiales > Catenariaceae > Catenaria > Catenaria anguillulae. The sequence continues at coordinate 101,596 of MCFL01000072.1, read as the reverse complement.
AGTATGATTGGGTCTCCAATGTCGCTCAGAAACTTGGTGCTCCCAAGGACTGGTGATGCAAAAATACCCGCATCAGTCAGGAAAATACCTGCGGCTCAAGTGATGAAACCAAAATACGCACACCAGTCAAACTGTACAGATGGACGGTCTTGGTAAATGAGGGCAGCAACACTGGATTCATATAAGCGAAATCAAGAAAGGTCAGCTGGCCGCAAGGTATGGTTTGTGAGGTTCTACATACTAACGTATGCGTAAGAAATGACAAAGCAGCTACATGACAGAATTGCACCATAAATTAGTATCTCTAGTGTCATTGAATGTCAAATACTCATTTCCCTGTAGCACCTGTAGGCCAAGAGCGACACATGCCACGGAGGACCACCCTGGCTCGGGCTTTGAAGGCAGTTTGGTCATGGATCGCAGGCTGTGTCGCGATACAGAGGGCGTACGTGAACGCGGTGACTGGGCAACACTTCCCGCACTAGAATCTGATTCCGCGATGGTTGACGACCTGCGCAAAACGACATTGCGCATTGTAGGCAATTTCAACCATGTCAGCGTGGAGCCATCACAAACTGCCGAATGTACTATAACTGTGGCGTACGCGAGGACCAATGCGGGCGGCCGAGATCCGCCTGCTCCTTTATTGCTCGCGCCGCCAAAGCTACCCGTGCGAATTGGGCTTCCCATGATTGTACTTTGCTGGCCAGACGAGCCATGGAGCGCGAGTGGCCCAGGTTGCCCATGGTGGTTGGGCCTAACGTAGGTACATTCATGGCGCTTTGGTGCCGCGTTTGATCCGGCGCAGCTGCATGTAAATGAGAAAGTATCCCGCTGTTGACGTATGGTGTATTAGTCCCGCATCAACTTGGCCATGTTTGGACGGATACCGCACCAAAGATGGCGACAAGGTGAACAAGCATGGCAATCACGTCCACAGCTCCTTGCCACGACACGACGCGAGTCGGGCAACAGTAAACTCTAGCGTATGCGACTGTCAAGACAGCCACAAGGAAATGTAAGAAAGCGATGAAAGAATACGAACCCAGAGCGACCAATGAACGCAGTGCCAATTGGAACAAAGTGCAAGACCGTGAAAATCACGCTCACCACAACCGACAAGCCTATACCAATGAGGACGTGTTGCCTTGACACGCGAACCAGGCGTACAAGTGCCAAGTACCGCTCGAGACATATCGCCATGAGTGTAAATGCGCCAATGTAAGCGAAGCAAATGACTGCAAAGCCGAACTCGTTGCAGAGAGCTTGGGGCCATTGGTAGTCGATTGCAAGGCGGATGCGAACAGAAATCAAGTAGAGCGCAAACATAACATTGTTGATGCTAAAGTTTGCACAATCAGACGGTTGCCAAAAGTTGACGAGGTGGGAGAGCGTTGGCGATTAACGCGTGCTCGTCCAATCTCCAACTACGCATTGACAATGTGACGTTCGCACCTCACTATGACAGTCAGAAGGTTGGCGGCATTTTTGAGCAAGTGCCAATTCTTCATGGCAACCAAAACGACCAACCCATTGGCAAGCAGCGAGAGGCTGAATTGAACCAGTTGTGAATGGCTGACCAGCGCGACGTTTCAAACAGGGAATGGTCGAAATCGACCGGATTCCATATGGGTCGTTTTCGACTTCGAGAATGTATCCTGACATGACGGTCGGTTGCAGCAAGTGCCTTGCGGGTAAGCGGTTTATCAATCCATTCGGCTGTGCCAGCCGGCTCGACCTCGAACGACTCGAGGGAGTGATCACGACACTCGAATCAATGCAGCTATTTACATCGTGGGAGTTGTTCGCACCAAACTCAGCGTTGTTTTGTGATGCGAATGCGTATTTACGTCAACCATTCTTCCCATGCCTGGAATATACAGAGTGTAGAAAAAACTCAAGGCATTCCAACTGTCGCCGCCACCATGACGTCGACCTCGTCCGCCACTACCCAACAAGAACTCGCCGACTACTTTCGCCACAATGTCCAACGGACGCTTGCTGTGTGCGTGCCCGCAACCAACGACGATGTCGACATCACGCCCGCTACACGACTGCTGGAAAAGCGACGTGAAATCCAAGACCTCGAGTCGGGGCTTTCCCGCGAAAAGGACGAGTTTCGCATTCGAATGGACATGCTGGCACAGCGGCGCGACGAGTTGAGGCGCAAGGAGGCCATGTTGGGCGACAGTTTGACAAATTCGAAAAGTTTCTCAAGGACAATGATGCGAAACGGAATCGGGCAGTCAAGAAGGCACATGAGGAGCGCAAGTTGAGGGAGGCAAAGGAGGGCGAGATTGCGAGGTTGAGGGAACAGGTGACGCAGTTATCCAAGGTGCGCGTCAGGCAGGAGAAGATGGTGCGACAAGGTATGGTGTCGGCAAATGGGTGGATGCCGCTCAATTGTTGTGACTGAACAACAAGAGTGAATCATGTAGGCCAGCACTACCAGCGCTACCTCGAATCCATTCTCGAGATTTCCGAAGGCTTTTCCGAAATCCGCGACCTGCTCTCTCGCCACGACACGTTGGCTGCAACCAACACGGAACTGACGGAAAGGCTGCGTGTCGCTCAAGAGCGCAACGAGGCTGACGGGTTGCCTTCCAGTCGCGGTGTGAAGAGAAAAACACAAACATGCTCAACATGAACAACACGATTGCCACGCTCAAATTGCGCCTGGAAGAGCTCGAAGTGAAAAGCTCTGGGTGGCAGGTGGCCATTGAGCGCAGCATGCGCGGGGCGACCGAAAAGAGTTTGGAGGTAGGCCAGATTCGCATGGCCACAAACAACTTGTTCAACTTGGTCAAGCTGCACTTGGGCAATCGTGTGGCATACACGAGCGAGACGTCGATCAGTTGGACAAGATTATGATGTTTTTGATGGATTTGAGCGAGATCTTGTCATCATCTTCCGCTTCTGGGTCGACGCCCGGAGCAGGAACGACGCCTGCGGGTGCGAGTGGGGCGTCGCCCGCGAGCGGCACGGCCCAGTGCAAATGACGGCGGCGGCGGTGGCGACGAGCAGCAGTAGTAGTGGAGCAGCAGCGATGCAGGGCAAATTGGTGGGCATTGGAGCATCAATTGCAGGTGAAATGAACATGTGAATTCTTTTTTTTTTTTTTTTTCTCAAGTGTATATTATATATGATAGGCGACAACAACAACAAGCATGGAACAATCACGGCAACGTCGGATTGTAGGCACCCGTGGCCAACAACAAGTTCCTGCGTGTAAACACCAACCCCGTGACTGGCGTGCGCAATGTCCAGAATGTTTCCAGCAAGTCATTGCTCGTGGCCTTTGTCTTGCGCTTCTTTTTCACGGGCATGCCTGCATCCGCGCCACTTCGGCGGTTGCACTCGCGGCCGCTGTTGCACTTGCGACTTCCTCACTTGCATCCTTGCGCAACACATCCCACACCCGAACCTGCCGTCGACCCACCACTCACCAGCAAACTTCCCTCCTGGCTCCACACCAGACTCGTTACCACACTCTTTGTGCCCTCGGGACTGGCCATCTTCTTGATGCGCTTGCCCTCGCCCAAGTCCCACACATGCACGTGTTTGTCCTCGCCCGCGACAGCCAAGGATTTGCCATCGGGACTAAACGCAAGCGCCTGAACGGCGCCCGCATGGCCCGTCAACACCCTTACGTGATTGCCGGTCTGCACATCCCACAATCGGACCGTTTTATCTGCCGACCCCGTGGCCACATAACTCGAGTTTGGATGAAACCTGACGACATCCACGTCCGACAAGTGGCCCGCAAAGATGCGCAACGGGAAAATGTACTCTGGGCTCCACAAGCGCGCGGTGCGGTCATGGCTGGCCGTGGCAAAGTAATGACCCTCGGTGCCAATGTCCACATCCCACACTGGGTAGTTGTGTCCGCGATACACGGCCACATTGGAAAACGTGTCGAGCGACCATAAGCGCGCGGTGCCGTCCTCGGACCCAGACACAAGAAATCGCTTGTCGGGCGAAATGCGCACGGCGAACACGCCTGCTTGATGTCCCACGAGCCGCTTGCACGTGTCGCCGACGGGTTCGCGCAACGCATCCACTTGGTCGAGCGACCAGTCGGTGCGCAGCGTATCCGAGGCAATGTTGGCCGGTGGGGCAAGCACGGCACGCAAAGGGTCGCGTGTGAGCGAGTGCACGCGAATGACCGAGTCGGCAAATCCGCGGCGGCGAGTGTGGCGTCGGCCGACACCGTGGCGCACGTGAGGGCATCATAAGTGTTGTGCCACGTGTACATGGCGATGGAGGGGAGCGCCGTTGACGACAAGGTGGCGCGATGGGCCAGGTCTTGGACGTGGTCGACGTATTCCTGGACGTGCTTTGCGCGCAAGGGTGGCAAGGGTACGGGCTTGATGGGCGTGACATGGTCGTCCTTGTGTGCCGGGGTGGGCGGATGTGGGTGTTGAAGAGGTGCACGTAGAGGCCCTTGTTGTCGGGAGGGATGGCTGGGTCCTTGTTTGCTGCGGCAGTCAGGGCAGATTCAATGAGTTGGCGGTCCGTGGTAGGGAGCAAAGGCGGGCCCAAGCGTAACGGGGTCGAGTTGAATTGGGCGAGCGAGATGGGTTTTTCGGGATTGGATGCAGGCGCAGGGGCAGGTGTAGATGATGATGATGATGTCGCATCGGCAGTGGGAGCAGCAGCAAGAGCAGACGAGGTAGTAGCAGACGCAGAAGCAGAAGCAGAAGCAGAAGCAGTAGCAGCAGTCGAGGAAATGACATTGACTTGAATGTACTGCGAGAGGATGCGCAGGAGGGCCACCATGTTGTTGTCTTCGAGGTACGAGATCAAGAGGCGAAAGGTGGTGTCGTGGAGTGTGACGGTAAACTTGTTGTTTGGGTCGCGGACGGCGAGAGCCCAGGCGTTCTCAGTGACATGGTGCGGGGTCTGGACGGCGTCCATTTGGAAGAGGTCGTGCGAGTAGAAGGCCACGTGATCGGCCTTGTACGAGTCGAGAAAGGCGCGGGCCTCCTGGACATAGTTTTTGGCGAGGAGGTCGAGGTAGATGTGTGTGAAGAGCGGGAAGAGGATGTCCTTGAGCTGAGGCTTGAAGACGTCGAGCGAGGCCTCGATCCAGCGGCGGAGGTGGTGGTAGCAGCGGTCGTAGGTGTGGGGCGCAAAGTCGTTTTTGGCGTCGGGCCCAAACTGGCGGATGTAGTACGAGTCTGAATTGTCCATTTCACTGAGTGATTGTTATTGTCATGTTGTCATGTCATCAATTGTGTTACAATACTACGTACAAATTATGTTAGGATGGATCAATCATCAATGATCACTGTTCCTCCAGGCGGAAGGGGATCGGCAAAGGGCTGCCGATGAGACCACACAGAGAGAAGAGAGAACGCGCGCCACTCTGATTGGAAATTGAAATTGTGAAGAAAGCAGACAGCACAAAGCAGAAAAAAGCCTCCTCAACTCAACTCATCTCATCTCAACTCATTTCACAAACTGACTTGACAAAACCTCATGTAAATATTCTTTAACAATCATTCAGTTAGTTGCTCGGCCAACGTCAACGTCAACTCGTTTGCTTTTGCTTTTGCTTTTGCTTGCGTGTCCATCATCCATCATCCACCATCCATCACCCGCTCAGCTCAGCTCAGCTCAGCTCAGCTCAGCTCAGCTCAGCTCAACAGTGCCAGCAGCATCAGCATCAGCATCACCATCAGCATCAGCATCATGGCCGACCACCACCACCTCCCACCCCGCTCCTCGTCGGCCACCGCCACCCATCCGGCCAATGCCAATGCCCTCAATGACCGCGACCGCGACCCGCGATCCTCCTTTGCCACCCAGCTCTCGACCCCTGGTGGCCTCAACATCCAGTACTCGGCCGCCGGCGCGCCCCCGTTACCCTCCACGTCGCCCTCCCCTGGGCCTGCCCTCTCCTCCTCCTCGGGCCGCAACTCGCCAAACCCAACCCGTGTCCACATGGTCACCTCATCCCCTCGCATCCACCACCATGCCCGCCCCATGGTCACTCGCAACGACACTCAGCCCATGCTCCCCGGCGATACCACCGTCTTATCCAGTACCAACAACAACAATGGCACCTCCTCAGCCTCAGCCTCAGCCTCAGCCTCAGCCGAACCTGCTCATCCCCGTGCCAACCCAAACCGCTACTCGACCTACTTGCCGCCACCCACATCTCCGCCGCCACACGCTTCTTCGTCTTCCGCACACGCGCCCTCGTCGTCTGACCGCTCCTATTCCACGGCGCAACGCCGCCGGTCCACTCCAAAGGCCCGCGATGCCCTACTCCTCTTCACTACTGCCCACGGGGGACGCCAAGAATACCCCTTGGCCCTCGGTACCACCAACATTGGCCGCAAGGAAGACAATCACATCTCCTTGCAATGCGCCAAAATCTCCAAATTCCACGCCGCCATTGAACGCACCGAAGCTGGCTACATTTTGCGCGATCGCAATTCGAGCAATGGCGTCAAGTTGAACGATGTCTTTATTTCGCAAGCCGTGCCTTTGGCCGATGGCGACCGCATTCAAATCGGAAGCGTCGTCTTGACCTTCTTGTACGTGGATTCTCGCGCAGGCTATGTCGAGCACGCAGGCGCGCTTCACCAACAAGGGGCCCAAGGAGGCATGCACCAACAGTATGGTCCTTATGGCACCGCGGGCAGACGCAACAACAACAATTCCGGCAACAACAACAACTACGCGCAAGGCTCGTCTGCGTCGTCGTCAGGGTACCCGTACGACGACCCACAAGGCGGCAACCACAACATTGAGCTTGTGACCATCCTGCCGTCCGAGCAAAAGTACGAAGAAACCGTGTCGATTCGAGCGGAAATCGAAGACCAAGCCACCACCGATTTCCCCATGGTGGCCGACATTCACGACATGGCCACGCTCAAGGAAGACTACGAAAAGCTGCGGCTTGCCTACGAGCTCAGCAAAATGAGCTACACGTCCGAGGTCAACGACCACCTCACAAAGATGCTCGAACTTATGTTTTCCGTGCTGCCCGTGGACCGCGGTGTCGTGTTGCTCGTGGACAAGGCAACCAACTTGCTCGTCACCACCATGGTCAAGTTGCGCGAGGGCAAAGGGTACGAGGGCCGCGAGATTTTGTTGTCGTCGACCATCTTGCAGCGCGTGTACAAGACGCGCAAGTCGCTCATCACGTCGGACGCGTGCGAGGATCCGGATTTGGGCAAGTCCAAGAGTATTGCCAAGGGCCAGATCCGGTCCGTGATTTGCGTGCCGCTCATTGCCCACGAAGAAGTGCTTGGCATTGTGCATCTCGACTCGAGGGACCGTATTGGCCAGTTTATGGAAAAGGACTTGGCGCTCGTGCAAACCATCATCAACCAAACAGCCTTGCAGATTGAAAACTCGGAAATGTTTGCGCGGCTGCAGCAGGAGACGCGCATGACGGAGCATCTCAAGCGGTTTTTGCCGCCCCAGGTCATTCAGCGCATGGAGATGAAGGAGGGCGTCATCAAGAAGGGTGGGAGGGAGACAACGGCCACCATTGTGTTTGCCGATATTCGTGGCTTCACACGCTTGTCGGAAAAGTGCTCGCCCGCCGAAGTGTTTGATTTACTCAACGACTACTTTGAACGTGTACGCATCTGTTTCATGATTTTTTCTTTTTCAAGCTTCTTTTCATTGGTGACCATTTGTACTCACTCTCGTAAGCGTTTCAATAGTTGGTGCAAATCGTCTTCAAGTACAATGGCGTTGTGGACAAGTTTATTGGCGACGAACTCATGGCCGTGTTTGGCACCTTGGGCGATGACAACAATGACCCAACATACTCGACCATCAACTCGGTCATGGCGGCCATCGAGTTCAAGCAAGCCATCGACGACATGAACCGCGACCGCGTGCGTCAGGGTAAAGAACCCATTGCCATTGGTGTTGGGCTCAACACGGGCCGCCTCATCACCGGATTCATGGGATCCAGCCAGCGGCTCGAGTACACGTGTATTGGCGACACGGTGAATTTGGCGAGCCGCATTTGCGGGTTTGCGGCGGCGGACCAAGTGCTCATCAGTGAGGATACGTGGCGGTATGTGCGGGGAAGGGTCGAGTGCCGGTTCCAAGGCGCAAGGCAGTTTAAGGGCAAGGAGCGCGAGACCAGGGTGTATGAGGCGGTGGCCGTGATTGAGGATGGGTATTTGGAGAATGCGAGCGAGGTGAGTGGCATGAGTGGGCAGAGTTAGCTTGTGATGTTTTTTTCCTTCTTCTCTGCTTTTTGCATTGCCGTTGTTCCGCACACCACGTGTTTGTTTGCCCTTGCTGACGTTAGTTGCTGGTCACTTGTCTTTGCTTTTTCTTTCTTCTACTTCTTCTTGTTATATTTTTCTTGGTTTCTTGGTTTCGATAGTCGCGCCGTCTTTGTTTTCTTTTCGGGCTGCAGGGCTGCCTCCCCTTTTTTTTCCTCGTCCTCTCATGTCGATGATTATTTCATGTGTGTGTGCTTTGTCCCCCCTTTTGATCTTGCCTGTTGGTCGCTTGTTGCTCCTCTTTCTTTGTCTTGATGTTTGATTTGACCATGTGTTTTGCAATTTCCACAGCCATACATTATACATTATACATAAATACACATTCCCATTCCCATTGTGCATGGTCAGCAGAACAAGCCCCAATCGACCACCTTGAGCGACCTAGCAACCACCTCACACCGATCCACCAGTGCCTTGTCCAGTCCGCCCAATCGGACAGGTGGCCGAGCCAAGGTGGTGGGCGCGCCTGGAATCCCTGGCGAAAGCACCCCCTCGGGCAAGTTCCACGTCACGACAATGTCGGTTTCGACGTGCGGCACACGCAGCACCCACACCATCAAAAGGACGGGATGTGTGTTGGCGGATTGGTTGAACTTGTGCAAGTGGCCGACCTGTGCCACGACGCGCTTGGCAATGATGGGGAATCCAGAGTGCGAGAGGGCGCACGAGGCGTCGGGTAAGGAGGATGCGTCGAGCAGCTCGTACTGTGGCTCCGAATTGTCGTCGTCGTCGGAAGCGGCGAGCAAGACTTGCGACAAGTGGAAGGTGGCGAGTGCTTCGGAGGAGACTTGAGGGTCGAGGTGTAGCAGTTCAATGATGAGTGAGGCAGACTGGTTGGCGGTCGAGTCGACCCACACTTCTTGGTTGTCGGGGACTTGGCGCAAGTTGGAGACGTCGATGAGCTCGGGCGGGAGCAGGGCGGTGATGGCGCCGCCAAAGAGCGGGGTTGGCGTTGGCGTTGGGGTGGACATGTTTGATTGCATTGCTGTGGTAAGTATCATATAATTCGGATTGAGAAATTAGAGAAGCAGAGACTAACAGTGAAAATTTAAACAAATAATACTTATATGTATATGTAAAGTGGAAGAGAACATTGGCTGCCACTGGCAGTGGAACGGATCGGCGTGCCTGTGCGGCAGTCACACTGCATCGCATCGAAAACACGATTGAATAGTGTATTGGAAAACTGAAACTGTCATGATAACAAAAACACATGAATGCACGCACGGCACACGACCCCCAACACTGCGCAATCCCCGTTTTGTGCACCGATCCACCGCCAGAGCCATGCATTACGACTATTCCACCTTGGGCGCCCATCCCCACCCCCGCCCCCGCCCACTGCCTGTGGTACACCCAGATCAGCCCCACCCCTCGCAATCCGCCCGCCCTGCACCCTCAACCTCAACCTCAACCTCAACCTCAACCTCAACCTCCACTCCAGCCTCGGCGCCGGCCTCGACCTCGACCTCGCAGTCTCATGCACGACCTGCGTCTGTTTCTTCCACTCCCGCATCTTCCATCTTGACCACCACCGCCGCCACCACCACCACCGGCAATGGTACCAACGGCACCAGCAGCAGAATGTGGGCCATTCCCTCTCAGCCAGCGAGTTCTACTGCTCAACCCGTTAATCAATCACACGGCCAAGGTGCACTGCGAGATTCAGTCAAGGCGGTAACTGCTCAAACTCAAGCTCAAGCTCAGGCCCAGGCGCAAGCGCACGCCGCCGCCCATTTGCGTGCTCACCAAGCGCACCAAGCACAAGCGCTCGCCGCTGCTGCTCATCATGCATACCAGCAGCAACAGCAGCAGGCCTATGCCCACGCTCAAGCAAAAGCATATGCTCACGCTCAGGCTCAAGCTCAGGCTCAGGCTCAGGTTCAAGCAACGGCTGTTGCCCAGGTACAAGCGACTGCTCATGCCAAGCCCCAGTCACAATCGCAATCGCAATCGCAATCGCAATCACGGCATCAGCATCATCAGCAACACCAGGCTCACCAGAATCATCAGCATCAGCAAAATCAGCACCACGCACGTGCTGCTGCTGCCGCTGCTGCAATTGCAGCAGTCACTGCATCGGCTGCCGCCGCAGCGGCCGCTCGATCTGCGACCCAGCCGCTTCAGCAGCAAGTCGTCGTGGCCAGCATGCCTGCGCCAGCTTCGTCTGGCTCTGTCTCTGCCCCTGTCTCGGCCTCAACCTCCACTTCAGCATCCAACTCGGCAAGCCGCACTCCCAGCGTGCCCATCTCTTCGCCCTCAATCGGCTTACCTGCAGCAGGAACATCATTCCGCTCGCCCGCGCATCCGCCGCCGAAACCAGCGCCGCCTTTGCAGCACGCGACGGTGACTCGTCCTCCAAAACGCACCCATGACCAAGTTGCTGCTGATCCGGATTCGAATGCAACCACAGACTCGTCATCGCAATCGGGCGCATCCACCGCCACGACCAGCCCGCAAGAGTCTCCGCGACACTCTGCAACATCAACATCCAGATCAGGTGCAGTTCCTGCATCATCGTCATGTGTTTCACCAGATGCCGTTTCGCTGGCGTTTGCTGTGCTCAGATCCACCATGCCCGTGCTGACGCCCATCTTGGTTCCAGCACTCACAAGTGCCCTAGCCGATGTCCTGAAATCGTCACCGTGTGTGGTGCAATCCGAAAGGGCGTCTGTCGAGACTTTGGCGAAAACGGCCGCTGGCATGGTTGTGGGTGTGCTCTATGGGAACGGATATGGTGTGGGAGGTAGCATTGGTCAGCCGCAGCACCAGCAGTCCGAGCAGGCACAAGCATCACAGCACAAGCGCAACGTGGCAAAGGTGACAGATGACAGTTTGCCAAAACTTGGGTCAGCGCACCCGAGTCCGCACCCGCCGCTGCCTGCACCACCCGTGATCCAGCCTCCTCCGCCACCGATTCCTCTTGCTGTCAGCTCGCATTCGCACAATGTCACCCAACCACCCGCCGCACGCACACATGCAACACCCGTACTTGCAACCTTCGCGTCACCCTCGCAGACTCTTGCCTACTCGACTGCCGCCACCTCGACTTCGACAACTCCACCCTCCATGTCATCCCCGCACCTCCCTCGCGCAACTCCCGCGCCACCTCCACCTCCTCCGCTGCCAACCGCACTGCTACTCTCTCGCCCTCCCTCGCCGCCCGCCGACTCGTTGCCCTCCACATCAACGACCCCGTCCGCGTCCACAACGCCACATCCATCAACGTCCGCACCACGCGCCGCTTGGACGCAATCCGAAGAGCAAGCGCTGATTGTGGGCATCCAACGCCACGACACGCAATGGGCTCGCATCTTGGCCGATTTCAGCGTGCACGCAGGCGTGTTGAGCAAGTACACCAACAGGCAGCTCAAGGACAAGGCCAGGGTGTTGAGGAGGCAGGGCAAGGTCAGGTATGGAGGCGAAGTGGGCGGGAGGACCAGGCGAGCAAGTGGGAATTCCGCCACAGCGGCAAACGCGGTGAAAGCAGCTGGAAATGGAGTCGGGACGTGGATGGATCACGGTGCGCATGGGCAGCTGGCGACGGGAATGGATGAGGATGAAATGGATGAGGCGTAATGGATTCGTGTGTTTGCATGGTGTGTGGCATAAATCGAGTTCGTTCTTGGCATGTTCATTCCACCACATCTTGTGTATTCTCTGCCCTGCCATCTCCTCTTTTTTTTGTTGGTTTGTTATCTACTTTTTGTAATACCCCCATTGGATTTGCCTGTGTTGCCTTGTGTGTACATTTATGCATGACCATTTCGTTCCGTAAAGAGTCCCTGACTCGGCCTCACTTGGTGTCCTGGCCGTGCGCACCAAGCACCTAACGAAAACGATGAAATCCAATGTACAAATCATTTGAGAGACGGATTCAACTCGAGGGGTACAAACACTTGGCTCGAGCATATTTACGACATGGCCTCACCTTCAACAACTTTCCGTTTGTTCACGCTTGCTCTTCCATCTACCAGCCTACGGGCAAGCGCCTGGGCAATCTCGGATCGGCCATCTGGCCGACAGTCGGCGGCGGAAGCGGACGCCGGAAGACCATGCGCCACAGCCCGCCGGCAAGCTGCACCTCGTACCTGAAATTGGCCAGGGCGCCAAACAGGAAACCGTGCAAAAAGTGGCTGTGCAACACCAAGCAATGATTGCAAGCCGTGAGATGCTTGAGCGGATCGAGAGACACGCGCTGCGAAAATGAATGCGTACCTGAAAAACTTTTCAAATGCAACATGTGCAATTTTGCTGGTCAAACTGACTTGCTTACCGCTCTCATCGCCACTGTGGCCTGCATCTGCTTTGGCCTTTGACTTGCTCTTGCTCAGCAATCCCCGGTCTGCAACCTTCCTGCTGCTGGCCGCCGCAACAGGCGTCTGCTCGTCCTCATCGATCGAAGGCGCATCCCGCCTGGCCCTGGGTGTCGCCGCAGCAGCAGCGAAGGCGGAGGTACTATCAGCAGCAGCAGCTACGCCCTTGACCACATCTGCATACGTCGGAACTGCCGACGGCTGCACACGCAACCCGGCGCCGGACGAGGACGAAGCGCCCGTTGGCGCGAGAATGGGCGATGCCATGGCGGACGAGGGCACGGGCGATACGGCAACAAACGAGTCGGTGAGCGACGAGGGCGTAATGTACGTGTATGTGTCGGCGACCGGGTGCGCGACGTGTGTTGGTGGGGAGATGGGGCGGGCGGGTGGCGAGGCGGAGCGGGAAGGTGGCGACGACGGCGGCGGCGGCGGGGTCATTGGGCGCGCGTGTGAGGTGGGTCGAGACAGACTGGGAGTGGGTCACGGAACGAATGCGTCGAGTCAGGTGCCTGGCAGTGTCCGTGCGTGCGGCATGTTCAATAGCGAATCCCTCTCACATAAATTCTTATTGGCATTCATCTTCTTGGGTTGTGAACGTGAACGTGAACAATTAAGTAAAAGTGACCAAGTGGCGCTCACTGGCAGACGGTCTGCCGATCCGACGCGCAATTACTACCTACCTGTGTCCGCAGCTGAACCATGACTCGTGACTCGATCTGGAGTCACTACCAGCCGCCGTCATTCGCCTTAAAATTAAAATGACCATGAACTGTTTCTCTTCATAGCTGGATTTATGGCATGCATACCCATCCCAGTAAAATGAATGCCTTTAATATTATCCCACTCGAGCTCTGGCAGCCTATCCTCGCCCTCACCAACATCAGCTGGTCGCTGCTCCAATCCTCCCAGTTGCCATCGACACTCTGCTGGACCACGAGACTGGTCGACCGCACCTGGCGCATGCGTGCTGCGCATTCGCTCATCGCACAAGTCTGCTCCCAACGCAAGACCTACTATGGATACAAGGCATCCCACGAGCGACTGCTTGGCATGCTTCCCATCCACGACTTGCATCAGCTGCTCTTTGAATTGTCGCCCACGCTCGCTCATGACAAGATCCTCGAGCATTTTTTGGAAATGCCGACCTCGGCTCTCACTGGTCAGCTCGGCGGGCATCCGATGTACACCCTGTGCCTGCTCTTCCAACACGCCGAGGCCGCGTGCCCATCCGCATCCTCGCTGCCGCACGGGTACATGTTTGGTGGTTGGTATGAGCGCGACTTAGATTGGGCTATTCCGTCACCACGCCAGCACTGGGACGTGCTCGATGCATACTATTACGGCGGATTGGCCATTGATGATCCAGTGTGTGATCCGGCATTACTCGTTGTGCTCTCGCATCTCGTCACGCTGGTTTCTCCGATCTCTTCGTTACCCAAGTTCACCACCACCAAACAGATCCGGCAGTCCGTTATCCAACTCGTGTCTCGATACAACAGCGCCGGCCACACCTTCAACCGGGACCTTGACTTCGATCTTGGGCAATTCGTTGCAGACCACATTGTCTGTCCCGCGCTCTCGTTCATGCCGACCGCGATTGCGCTTCCCATTCTTGACTCAACGTCCCCGGACATTTTGTTTGCCCTGCATACCCTCGTCGATTTCAAATTTGGACCGGCCATTCGTTCCATCATTCCCTGGCTCAGTGACACGCCCCCGTTTTGGATATGGACGGCTTTTCGGCTCACGGAAGATGACATGTACGAGGAGATGGTTGAGAGCGAAATGAAGAGAATCGCAGCCAAGGTTGGGTGGGAGGATGGGGTACTGGAGGTTGCGCGGCGAGTTAGGATTCCGTATTGGAGTGACGAGATGCAGATGCGCGTGAGGTTGCATCAGGAAGAAGAGGGTGGGGAAAGTCAGTCTGAATGTGACTCCCTGTTAGTTTGATCATTCTTCTCGTACACGATGAGCCAATTGTGAATACATCCACAGAAACAGTATAGCAAACAGTTGTTTTGGGAGCTATTCACATGACAGTGTAAAAGTGTTTGCACACTCTCGCACTCTTTGTCGGCACTGCCAGGCCTGGCACGAATCGACCTGGAACCGGGAAGCGGAACCGCATCCCAGCCGACGGCCATGGCCGGTGGCAGTGCAATCATTTAGCCATTGACCGCTATTTCCGGGAAGGAACGAGATCGCGTTGTGCTTCGCTCTCAGCACGGACTGTCGAGGACCAAATAATGCCCACGTCCAGTAACTCAAATGTCTACTCTTTCAATTGACCCTGCCACAATGCAACCATGTCGTCATCCGAATCATACTACGCCAGCCCAGCCATCCCGCTCATGTTTGCGACCGCAACCTACCTGACCTTCTTCCTTCTCTCGCACCTGCTCAAGCGGCACCTGTGGATCAACCAAGTCCTTTGGTGCACGGCCATCGGCGTGTGCCTCGGACCATACGCATTTGCCTGGGTCCAACCACGCACGGACGGGATGTTTCACGTGATCCATTTACAAGAGGCTGCGCGGTATGCGATCGCAATCCAGGTCGTGGCATCGGCCATGGCGTTGCCACGCGGATGGTTTCGCAGGCATTGGAAGGAGGTTGCCTGGCTCGTCGGGCCGATCATGCTTGTGACGAGTGCATTTGTGTGGGGTGTGGCCGTCGGCCTGTTTTCGCACACAGGTGGGGTACATTGGCCGGAGATTTTGGCGCTTGCAGCCGCACTGGCACCGCCGGATCCGGTGGTTGTGGGCACGCTGGTCCGCGGCAAGTTTGCACAGGCACATGTGGCCGAGCCCCTTCGGAACTTGCTCAATGCCGAGTCAAGTGTCGGCAGCGGGATTGCTTACGTTTATTTCCGGCTCGCGCTCATGCTCTCAATTCACCATGACGAGTCGGTCGGCCGGGCGTTTGCCATTTGGGGATGGCGGTGTGTCGCCGCAGAAGCGCTCGGTGCGGTGGTGGCAGGCTTGGTGCTCGGGTACTTGCTGGCGACTGTGTCGAATGTGAGCCGCAAGTGGGATTGGATGGACCAAGACGATGAAATGATGGTCATGATGCCCGCCATGGCACTCACGTTGAATGCCGTCGATGGGTATGGCGGCGATGGAGCCATGGCCGTGTTTGTTATGGGCACCATGGTCAACGAGTGGGGCGGAGACACGACAACGGTTGCCGAGCATCATGAGCACACGACCGATACAATGGATTCGCTCGGCCTGGCGCTATTTTTCGTCTACTTTGGCGCTACGTCTGTGCAATGGTCCGTGCTCCCACGCTACGGAATCGCCAAGCTGGTCGGGTTTAGCTTGCTTGTGACGCTCGCTCGCCGATTGATCATCATTCCACTCGTCGCACACTGGCTGTTACCGTCGCAGCGGTACTCTGACCAACAAGGCACCGAGCGGTGGTTTCTCAATGCAGTCATGCTGGCCGTGTACGCGCCCGTTGGCGCGGCGACTGTGTTCATGTCGGCCATGTTTTACCTCGAGACGGGCCAAAGGGAGGTGTTGGATATCTCCACGTTTGTGGTGCTCGTGTCAATTGTGCTTTTTGGAGTCTTGTCGGTGCCGGTAGCAAAGGCAAAACAGAGGTGGGAAAAGAAGGTGGCAGGTGTGGAACAGGCCATAAGGAGCGATTCGTTGACGGGGTCAAGAAGTGTATAGTCTCCTTGCGATAGTACTGGTTACCAGGAATTTACAAGGGGGTAGACGAACATTCGCTGGCCACAATCTCGAATCGGCCATATATTTACAAATCAATGCAATTGCTTCTCTCTTGGATCATTCCTCATGTTTGTCTGCCTTGCCAAGGCCAAGCAAGACCTGCCGACTAGCCAGTGTGTCATGTCGTCCGGTACGGGCCGCCGATCTTGGCGAGATCAAATGAACGAAGTGCTTGAGGCGCGAACTACGGAACTGTACAGCACTGACACTCTCAGCTGTGACTTTCTCTCTCTCTCTCCCTCCCCTCTCTCTGCGTCTCTCGCGGATTTTTCGGGTTGACTTGACTTACTTATGACTGTCTCCTCTCTTTGCCAGTCATGTACTCACCATAAGGTACGGCTCCCTTCTGTCTCATCACTGTGAGCCGCCCGTCCCTTGGCTCATTCTTGCTGCTTATCCACCTTCAGTCACCGCGCTCAACAATTCAACAATGGCCCACGCCCCACTGGCACAAGCGCGCAGGAGCCCGTTGGCGTCGGCCCACTCTGAGAAGGCACCGGCGCCAAGGCTCCAAGTCGGCCGCTGGTCGTGTCTCCTCGCCTGTCCATGGCCAGGCCAGGCCAGGTGTCAGCTCTGCGTCTGCCGCCCTTTGGTACGTCTGTCATTGTCGCACTCCCTGCTTCGCCTCGTCGATGCCTCCGACCCCACGTGGCTGTGAGTTGATGACGTGTCTGTCACCAGTGATCACTTTTCCTCATCTGTTCGCGAAAACATTCATGCAACCCAAAACACCAAACACGTACATATTCTGCTCGCGAGTACCAGTAGTCCATGTGTTGGGGGCAACTGACGTGTATCAGCCAACAGCAAGGCATTTGCAACATCGGCCTCTTTGTCTTGATGACGAACAAGTGGCTGTAAACTAGTCAAAACTCGAAGCAAACCCCTACGCCAGTGTTTTCAGCGACCGTTGCATCAACCCCCCTTCCGCCGACATTGACTCATCCAACCCACGCGCCGTGACCGCGTTCGACTGTCTCTCTGTCTCTCCCTTTCAAGAAACAGCCATCTCGGCGTTCCCAATCCGTCCGTATCTCTTTGAATGTAGCCTTGCCAGTTGACATGGTTTGGACGCTGAGACTTCTCTATTCCTCCGCCTGCTGATGCAGATCAACCCACATCTCCACCATGCTTGCCGCCTCTGCCGCCAAACGATGGGCCGACAGCGTACTTGTTTTGATCAGCTCCCTGTCAGTCTCCAACGCTCTCTCTCACTATGTAGTATACTGAACCACTCATTTTCCCACAGATCAACTCGCCCCATGCTTGGTCAAGCCCACAATCGCTGCTGGACGCCGCACAGCGATCCCGAGTGCTTGACTTTACAACCCGACTGCTTCTCAAAAAGGGCCTCGCCTCGCTTGCTCGGACTGCTCGTTTCGCCCGCCTTGCCGAGCTGGGCACCTCGCCCAATCTTGTTGCCATCGACCAATGCCCGGTTGGCTTGCCGCCCCCCGGCAATGGCAGTCACACAAGGATGCAGCAACTATTCGCATGTTGTTTGGCGCGGCGGCGGAGGCGGTTGACTTGGCCATGGTCAAGTATGTACCGCAACACAGCGATACTGGTGGCGAGTGGCCCCGTGGTGTTTGTGGGTTGCGGGGTAGCGGATCATTCGCGTGCCACCACCCGTTTCCGTTCTCGCTCTTTGTGCCCCCTATTCCTCATTGCGGAGATAATCCATTACGCACACTCCTCGCTTTCTCATCCCAAGTTTCCTCCCCGGTCACCCCTGATCCTCGTCCGCAACGTCCTTCTTCTCCTCCAACCCTTTCGCCAACGGCAACAGCACCAACAACAACCATCGCCCGGCCGCCAAACGTCGCGCCGCCTCTCCCAGCGATGAGTGCGTTTTCTATTCCGCTTCGCTGCGATTCCAGCGTTTGCCGTTTGCCCATGTTTCTCACTTGTCGTCGCAACATTTAACAGGAATGACGGCGTCGACGAGGCCGTCACCTTCCAGGAGCCTTCGATTTTCGAGACCCCGCGCCCCGAGCAGGCCAACATGGACCCGTGGGCCATCACGGCCGCCAACCAAGCCCGCTTCCAAGCCTGCTTCGGGATCGTGCCCGTGTCTGCACAAAGGCACATGCCCGCCAAGGTGTGCGTGCCCGCCAAGATGCCCGTTGTCCGCGCAATGGCCGGTGCCGGCCAACAGCCCCGTGTCCGCGCACCCACCTCTCTGCCCTCAGACGCCTCTGTCGCCGCCGTGATCCACGGCACCCAGTCTTCTGCGGCGACACGCGTCACCGCCGCGGCGCCGTTCGCGTCATTCCCACCCTGGTGACCAAGTGTTGCCCCCTCCAGACGCCGCGTCATCCTCCGCACCCTCCGCACCCGGTGATGCACCTGCTGCACTGTGCGCACCCAGCTCGTCCCCATACCACATGTCCTCCAAGTTTCGTTCCACTTGCGCCCGCGCCTCTTCCAGCCGCCGCTGCCCCGCCGCAGAGTAAAGGTCGTGCTCAAAGTCGGGAACCAACTCGTCGGGAACCAACTCGTCGGGCAACCCGAACGCAAGGACGCGTGCGCGACTCTCGTCGCATGCCATGTGCACATAGTTTATGTGGATTCGCGTGTCCGACATAAGGTCGGCAATCTGCTCGACCGACACTGTTTGGGATCGGGCGGCGGCGGCGGCGGAAGTCGGCAGCGGTGCGAGCATGGTCGGCGAGGCAGAGACCGAGGTGGATGCGGCCGACACAGGCGTCTGGAAGTCGGCGAGCGGGAGCGACATGTGAGAACGAGGTGTGGGGGTGAATGGAAGGTTGACATTGGGGGAAAAGCGGTAGGGGCGGGTCGAGTACGAATCCTTTTTCGCGTGTGCTTTTGATTCTTGCTTCACGCCACTCGTGCATGCAACCGTCGACAACAACATTCTCGGCTTGCTTGCCGCGTAATTGAATCAAGGCGGCAACGCGGCATACGGATCATTTGGCCGGATTTTGGCGCTGTTCTTGGAAGAACGGTGGGACGACATGCGTTTCTTATTGGCCCGGCATTTCCTCTTCCATGTCTACTTCACGCCATCGAGTTAAGCAGAATTGGTGCGCGCAGTGCAATTCATTCATTGTCTTCAGCGTTTTGGTTGACCAACAGCGCACATCTATGTAGGTCAATAGTGACGATTTGTACCAGCTCTCAGATGAGGTACACGCTTGAATCGATTGAAATGGGTCTGTTTCATTGCTGATGGCCTGCGTTTACTTCCAATATGTAGTCCGCGTTTGACAAGTGGCTCGCGAATCCAGCAAGCATCCCTGTTAAATGGGAACTTGACTTCCGTGAAGCGCTCTCGATTCCCTTCTCAGGCGTCGACGAGTTCCTCATTGGTCGCAAGTCTCGCCCTTTGTTCCAACTCACCAAGAACTTTTCGCGGCCCATTTGTCCTGCAGGATATCGGCCGAGCCAAAGCGATGAGCTTACAGCCCTTTTCGCTCGTTCCCCACACTGGGAATTTGAGCTGAATGCTTTCTTCAGCACACGTGACGGCACTTGTCAGATCTTCTGTGATCCAGATTTTCACAGTCTCCACCATCTAGGGCAATCGTACGCATTGCTGCTTGTTGTTATCAATACTGTGCTAACATAGTTCTGTCACAGCTACTACGTGTGCACGGCGCCACGTCCACAGACGGCAACATTTGGTCCTCTCCCGTATTTCTTTCAGCACGACATTTCCGAGCATGCTGTACCAGTTTCGCAAATTCCCGAGGTTTTTGAACCAGAGTTGTACGTGTACACTTCGTGTTTTCTCCATATGATGTGCGATCTATCTCACCACCATCACGTCTCGATCATATCAGAGCAACAGTTACACTGTGTTGGGTGGTTTGGGCCATCGTGCAAGTTGGCCAAAGTAGTCTTTTTTGCGCTGGCGTCAAGTTCGGTTCCGAGTGGTAGTATAGTATGACGACCTCGGCAACCACAATCCAGCTCGCAAGCATCCACATCGGTCAGGCAAATTGACGGCTGCACCAAGGTTTAAAGCTGCACTTCTTGGTTTTGCGTTGGCATCGAAGCTGGACCGTGAAAGAATGTGACGGCCGAGCATTAGTATGATATTCTAACCTCCATCGTTTTTTTTTTTCTTGTAGCGCCAATGAATGTACAGATATGAACGAATATATGTGGCAAGTCCGAATGCCACTCATGCATGCACACAAATGATCAACAGGCTCAACAGCAGCTTTGAACAGTTGGGGGTGCTGCATGGGTTTTTTTTCGACCATAAATCATGACCGCGAGTCGCATATGAGTCGCTCACGAGTCATCTGCGAGTTGTGAGGAGAGTTATTTGAATGCCAGGGTGACTCTCATGCGTTCCCGAAAGCAAGTCGCCAGCGAGTTGCCCACCAAGTCGTTGACGTTCCGCCTGAAGCAACTCGCAATCGCCGCTTCGTATTTACTTTTTCTCGCCAGCGAGTCGCATCGACGCGACTTGCCAGCAACTTGCCAGCAACTTGTCAGCTCCTTGTGAACAGCCGGGGGTGCATCAATATTTATCTGTCTGGATACCTCTCTGACTCCCAAACCGTCCGCTATCGCCCTGATTTGACATGGCTCGAGATCGGGCACCTATCCGTCGGCAACCCAAAACACCTAAAACATGTTCAGCTCGCGATTCAGTCCATGCGTTGGCCGCAATTGTGGCAGAGGGGATTCCGCACATTCATTCGCACACGGATTTCCGGTTTCGAAAATGTTGTTGGCATTTGACATTGCGGGCGGCACAAACCCGGCGTTTGTCACATGGCCCCTACCAACAATAAACGACGGATTCACACTGTTTTCATTTTCATTCACCACTGGCAAAGCCTGCAACTCATCTGCTTCCTACTGCTCATACTTTTTCGAGTGGCACTGACCAAAACAACTGTTCAAGTCTCGAGAGCTGGCCAGGCGTCTTCTCCATGTGCGCGTATACACATGGTTTTGACATGGCATGTGCTACCAAGCTGCCCTTAAATGGTGCCGCTCCGACAGACGCTCGGAGTTCGAGTCCAGTTCGGCCGCCATTGGCCAAGCCAGCGTACGGTGACGGCCGGGAAAAGTGCAAAGCACCCACGACCATGACGTTCCGCCTGGATCCGCTGCCTGGTAACGGGTCACGTTGTGGCGTTATGTGATCCTAAAAACAGATGCACTGGGCTCTGAGCACATTTTTCCGAGCTGAAGTTGATAGTGGATCATCGCTCCCATGCATGCATGCACGGTTCGGCCCCCGCCAAAAAAAAGAAAAGCCATGCCAATCAACATCAAGCACGCCGCCGTGATCGTGGGCTTTGGCCAACTGCTCTCGCTGCTGGTCGCCTCGTCGCAGCTCTTCAACTCTGGGCTCAACTTGGCCGCCAACGCCTCGACGCCGACGGGCTTCTACTTGTCCTTCACGCAGCTCGCCCTGCACTACTTGCTGCTGTTCCTCGTCTTTGGTGTGCTCCACGTCGTCAAGCGTAAGAACAATGACCCCAACTGGTCCGTGGCCAACTGGCGCAACGTCTGGCACATTTACCTTGCGTTTGGCGTGTTTGACTTCTACGCCAACTATGCTGTGACCAAGGCATTTGCGTACACGTCGCCGTTGTCTGCGTTTTTGCTCAACCAGTCGTCGACGCCGTTCACGGTGCTCATTTCCATGGTTGTGTTCCGCGCACGCTACTCTGCCCTGCACCTCGCCGCATTGCTTATCGCCATTGGCGGCCTGGCCATCATTGTCTGGCAAGATCTCACGGCCACGTCACGCCTCAGCACCGATGTCACGGACTCGTCGACGGTCGCCTTGGGCAACTTTTTGGGCCTCATTTCCGGCTTGGGGTTTGCGCTCGCCAACACGACGCAAGAGTGGGCAGTCAAGCGCCTGGGTGGTCCCAACGAGCTGTGCTTGTTTGTCGGTTTCTTTGGAACACTCGTGTCGTGTGTGCACATGTCCATCTTTGAGCGGCAAGAGATTTCGGATCTGGTGGGCATGTCGAGCGACGTGGTCCCGAGCTTTGCCGGCAACTTGATTGGCTTTTTGGTGGCCATGTTTACGCTCTACTCGGTGGGCCCCTACTTTTTCCGCATGGCAAGTGCCACCTTGTTCAACGTCAGTTTGCTTACAAGTGGGTTCTTTGTGCTCTTGGGCACGGTTGTTATCATGAAGTCGAGCTCCATCACGGCGTGGTACTTTGGTGGGTTCATGTTGATGGTCGTCGGTCTGTTTGTGTTCAATTTCGATCCCAAGGGGTGGAAGGACGTTTTCATGGCGGATCAAGCAGGCGCGCAGGTTGGTGAAGAGGACAAGAAGGACGAGGAGTCAACGCTCGTCGGTGCCTCTGGATATGGCGCGACGTCGTCGTCATCAACTACCGACGTCGTTAGTGGCAAGCAAGCTGCTACCGCTGAGGCCGCCGCAAGGAGTGACTGATCCTGTTTGTTTTTGTCTACTATCTTACTGTTTCAATTGCGTGAGCGTGATATTTTGTCCCTGTGTGTACTCTTTCCTCGCAGTAGAATTCACAATACATTTTACTTTTATCGTCACATGTCTTGTGCATTCCTGAATGCCGTTACAATTCATAAGACGCTATGTAGATACACGATGAATGAGTTCAACGCAATACACAATTTGCAACTCTGTCGTAACGGAAAACTGGCCCCGACTCGCCGCCACCATGACTGTTGGTGGCCACTCGCTCGTTAACTTGTCCAAGACGCCCAAATATTCGCCCGCAACCACGGCATCTGGTTCGTGTTCCCCCGTCGGCGACACGGGCAATGTCGTCAAGACCACATCCGCGCCTCTTTGATCGCCGGCAAGTCCACTGCCAGAGTACTTGCACACGACCCGGTGGATGGCCGCGACTTGTGCCAGCACAGAGTCGTCGCCGTCGCCAGCACTTGCGGCGGCCGCCGGCGCAGGCGACCCGTTGGTGGGCGTGTCGGCCGTCGGCGAAAACAAGCGCCGAGGCGCCTTGAAACGTGCGCGCTCGAGATTGGCAGCGGCCACCTCATCCAGGTCGGCGCCGTCCTCGCCCGCTGCATCCTCAACCACGGGTTCCAAGTCGTCGGACGCGGGAATCGGCGACAGGGCCGTTTCGGGAGCCCCCGCCGCCGCCGCGGGCATCACGCCTGCGGCACGCTCGTCTTCAAGGCAAACAACAACCACCTCGATCACATCGGCCATACGCAAGTCCGTCAGAACCTTGAGGACGTTGCGGCGCTCGGCCGACCGGTGTGCGCGCGACTCGACGACGAGGAACAGTCGGATACGCGCGTGGCGCCAGCGGTCGGTGCGTGACAGGATAAAGCTGAGTTGGAGCAGGAGCGTGAAGGTGGCCACGTCGTCGACATAAGACGTCGGCGCGTCGGTGGCTGAGGACGAAGCGGCCGACGAGGACGATGGGGTGGTGGATGATGGAAATCCAAACACGGCCGATGCACGTCTGCGTAACAACTTGCCGCGCTTCTTCTTCCCACCTTGGCCCTGGTCGGCTCCACGTCCAGCGCGTACGGCCAGTGACAAGCAAAGCGGCCACACATCGATCCTCGCAAACCCTGCACCGGCGCCGCCCTCGGCCCTAGCAAAGTTCCTCGTCACTGCCACGGCTTTGTCCAGTGCAAGTGTATCCTCGACAATGCCCAAAAAGGTTACCGGTTCCCAACCGCCGCCCACGGCTTGCTCGCTCGGGTACGGCACCATGACAATGTTGGGCTTCATTGCCCCAATGCCGGCGCCCATGACCATGCTCACCACTCCACGGCGCGCGTCCGAGTCAACGGCCACATGGACAAATGCCTTCACGGAGAGCTGGTCAACGATTTTGGTGCACCAGTCGCGGTACACGTGCTTGACATTGTCGGGCCCAGCAGCGCGCAGCGAGGGAGCAGCAATCAGTTTGCCGAGCATGAACAAGGAGCCCTTTTTCATGTCGTTTGCAAAAAGAATCGTGTTTTTGAACATGAGCGGGTCGGTCGTGGTAGGAGGCGGGACGAGCAGGATTTGCGGGCGCCAGAGCTTGAGCGAGGCGAGTTGCGATGAGCGCGATGCGGACGACGTGAGGCGTGGACCTGCGGGTTGCCTGTCGAGTTTGAGCAGCAGACGGCGTACTTGGTGATACATGAGCGCCTGGCCCACGTCGCCCCAGGCTTTTGGTTCGCCGAAATAGTGCACGGAGGCAAACAAAGACGCAGAGACGAGAATGCAAGCAGCCGCGTACGTCACATCAACGATGAACATGGCTGCAAGCGCAAATGCCATGCCGAGGGAGGCAGTCACGCGCCCAAAGTACCGAAAGCGTGGGCGAAAGTTTGGTGCGCCTGCAAGTCGCAAGAGAAGGCAGGCCAGGTTGAGAATGGCGTAGCACATGAGGTTGGTTTGCGAGTAAAAAGGAGCGATGGTGTTGATATCGCTTGCGACCAGCATAGCGAGTTGTGTAAGTGTCCAGGTGATCCCGATGGCCAGCGGCATGGATATGCGGCGAGGCAGAAAGGGAAACAGTTGGTCGTGTAAAATGGCACGTAGCAGTTGAGACGTGCCGAGAATGCCGCCGAACACGCCGTAGAAGGAGGCAGCAAAAAGACCGGTGATGTACAGAGATGGGACGGCAGAGAGTGTGTGCAGGATGCCCAGGTCGGTCACGAGTAGGTCGCGAGGAATCGTGCAAGCCATGACGAGCAGCGAGAGAATGTATAAGGACAGCGTCACGAGGATACCGTACAAGGTTCCCTTTGGGATCGATCGGCTCGGGTCCTTGAGTTCTCCTGACATGGATGCGCCCGCGAGAATACCAGAGCACGCAGGAAAGAGGATGCCAAAGAGAGTTTGTGCAGAAAATGCGGGCGGTTGGAATGCTGGGTACAAGTTTTGGAGAAAGGTGGACCATGACGGTTTGAGGCCATGGGTACCAAAGAGGAGCGAGAGGAGAGCAGAGAAGGTGGACATGTTGAGCAAGAAAAAGAGAATGTAGTTGAGTCGCGCAAAGACAGAAGAGCCCATGAAACTGAGAAGGGTGGCGACTGCCAGAAGCGATGCGGCGTACATTGCCGTGTATCCCTGCAGCATATAAACATGGCGGAACAGTGAGCAAGGGCACCCAAATTGATGGGAAGACAATGATCTGGACATACGGGCGAGGATGGTAAAATGCCAGGGAACGAATCCAGAAGCGGTTCCACGAAACCAACTGCGCTCATACCGTTGCCCAAGACGCCACCAATGTAAAACACAATGCCAATGGCACCGCCAAACTCTGGGCCAAGACACCGTGAGATCATGAAGTACGGCCCGCCTGCCCTGACGCGCCCGTTTGTGGAGATGGCCGAAACGGAGAGTGCCGTGAGCGTGGTGATGGCGTATCCGATAGCCAGCATGGCGAGCAGGCCAAGCACGCCAGCGTGTCCGACGAGGAATGGATACCGAATAAAGAAAAGTAGGCCCCAAATGGAAAGAAAGACGGGCAAGAACACGCCGGCGGTCGTGTCGAGTTTCTTGTGGGGCAACTGGTTTGGAGCGGGCGGGGCGGCCACACCGGTAGCGCCGGCGGCACTGGCATTGTTCGAGGGAGTGGCCGACGCAGAGGTTCCGTAGGTTGCCGCGCGGGACCGAGAGCGGGACGAGTTGGGAGGGGAGGCGGCGAGAGAGGAATCCGCAGCAGGCGCAGCCAGGAGCGGCTGGCGCTCGGAATGGGCCGATGCTGAGGCCGAGGTCCCGGTAGCAAAGGAAGACATGCTACACGTTCTGCGTGATTGCGCCAGCGAGGCTTCGGTGGCTGTTGATCGACGTCAGGTATCGAGATGGACGCAGCCAAGGCAAAGTTGAAAGGGGCGGGAGCGTTCTACTTGTGCCAATGCGGTAGATGCCTTCAATTGCTCAAGGTTCCGAGACTATTGTGAAACTGGCATGAGCAGCCATGAGCACCACGGGATGCCACGTGCACCAGATGCGTGGGAGACTGGCTCTTCAAGGTTTTCTCCGACCAAGTTCGACAGCCGGAACAAACATTCGACATATGGGGTCTCGCACGAATCCTACACATCCAACCCTCCTGAGCATGCGATTTGCGCCCATTCCACTTCAATTCCTTGAAACCCGTGTATGGTTTCTGAGGTGTCCAGCTGACGTTCGCACCACAAGACGCGTTGTCTCTGTCCTGTGGTCTCCTTCGACTTTGGCATGCATGTATGAATATTGCATCCGGCATCATCCCGGTGCTCGCTAGCGGATTTTTTCAAGATTAGCATCCCCTAAGTCACCAAAATGCATTTCAGTGGGAAAAACACTGGGAAGGACGATTGCCAGCGAGAAGCAGCTCATTGAGCATGTCGGGTCGGGCGGCAAAGACATTACAGAAAACACGCAAACATATCTATTGGCCATCCAAAACTGGATGGTGCAAGACACGCAATGGGATCAAAAAAGAAAGCAAGTGGACAGATACAGCAAAAAAAATCAGTAGAAAGTGTGGAAATAGCGACATGTACACTAGTTGAAAGAAGGATTGGGAAAAGTGGACAAAAAACTAGAGACGTCAAGAACACATGATGAACGACCTCCAGTCGTGTCAATAACGAGCTTACAGAAGGATACCAGCGATGCAAGCCGAGCCTAAACAACAACGAAGAGTTAGCGAAGTAGAACCGGAGGAATGAGGGACGATAGACGCGAGACATGGACATACACAGTGTGCACATCATGCCAACCAACATGGCTGGAACGGCAATACGAGCAATGTCACCGCGACGACTTGGAGCCATGGCACCGAGACACCCGATTTGAATACCGACGGAACCAATGTTGGCAAAGCCGCAGAGGGCGTAGGTCGCGAGAAGCTCACCACGAGCAGTCAGGTCGCGCTCAGCCTTGCGTTGCGCGTTCTTACCCATGAGGAATGAAAGCTCGTCGTAAGCAGCGAACTCGTTAATCACCATCTTCATACCCAAGAGGCGACCGACCTTCTCGCAATCCTGCAACGGGACGCCGAGCAACCAGGCAACGGGCCAAAACACGTAGCCGAGGACCAAGTTGATCGAAATGGGCTTGGCCGGGTTGAGGTAACGGAAGAACTCGGTAAAGATGATGTCGCAAAGGTTGAAGAGCGCAATGATGGACAAGAGCGAGCCAGTAATGAGACCCGCAAGAGTCATACCCTGGGCGGCACCGTTGGCGGCAGCGTGAAGCACATTGACCTCCTTGTGTTCGCCATTGTCGGGAATCGAGACGTCACCACGCGTCAATGACGGCTCGGTTTCGGGCCAGCGGAGCTTGGAAAGGGCGAGCGAGCAGGGAACCGACATGATACAGCACGTGATGAGCGCACGTCCGTCCACGCCCATACTCAAAAAGGCGAAGAGCACGGATCCCGAGATGGTCGAGAAACCGGCAGCCATGACAGTGTGGATCTCGGACATGGTCATGAACTCGAGGAACGGCAAAACCATAAGGGCAGACTCACCTTGGCCGACGAATGGCGAAGCGGCAGCGACAACAGATTCCGAGCCAGATGTACCCATCAAGCGGACCATGACCCAGGCAAACTTGATGACGAGCCACTGCATCGCCCCAAGGTAGTACACGACTTGGATGAAGGCGGCAAAGAAGACAATGGCGGGCAGCACGTTGGTGATGAAGTTCTAAATGGGTCAACGAAAGAACACTGTGAGCTGCTAGGACAATTGGGCCAGATCGCGCCAGTGTGGTGGCACTACGCACGTTCAACAAGGCGGCCTCGGCCCACAGGAACTTGAGACCGAAGTTTTTACCGAGACCGAGGAAATTGGACACCATCTTGGCAATGAAAGAGAAGATTTGCGACCCGATACTTGTCTTGAGGACAAAAATCGCCAAAATTGCCTGCGCGAGCATTCCGACGGCCACAAGACGGAACTCGACCTTGGCGCGATTGTTACTCAAGGCGTACATGACCAGAGTGATGACAACGAGGCCAGCGAGCGAGCGAACACGGTCCAACTTGGTCCCGAGCTCACTATCTGGCATGACAATGATTCCGACGACAAAAATGGCGAGCGTCATGATGGCGAAGACGATGGCCCAGAAGTTGTCCGAGAACCGGCCCATAGCGGTGGCAATCGGGCCAAGTACCATGGCAAAGGGCTTGGACAAGGTGTCGTTGGAGATGCGCTTGGTCGCAATCTTGAGAACGGTGCAAATGACAATAAAGGCCGGGAATGCAATGGTCGAGGGCTCAAATTTCCAGGCAAAGACGAGCCACACAATGAGACCGACGCAAATGACGGCGTCGACAACCCTTTGCAAGGTCGAGTCCGGGGTTTGCTCCGCAACCGAGGCGGCCTTTGGCGGCTCCTTGAAGTCTTTTGACGCTTCGACGGCGGTCATGATGGAGCTGGGTTGTAGTCTGAGGGGGTGCGAAGCAGGTGAGATGAAGAGGTTGAGAGCGCAAGGAGAGCGGGCAGGACGTACGAGTTATAAGTGGGAATGGATTCTCAACGGAATCGACAAAAAGTGGGATGTGCAAGCAGCGACGGCTTGAGAGAAATTGTTGTGACTTAAGGTGGGACAGGAATTGAGAGTGTTGAGCAAACACAAATTGTGAATGGTTGACGATTGACCCGCCGGCTCGGTGAAGGGGAATGCATGAGTATTTATGTCGACAGAGTCACTTTGCTTGGCAAACTGCCGCGAGCTGCATTTGGTCGGCAGCAACGGATCCGGAATGGGCACTTCCGGATCATCGGTGGGTGGGAACTCAGCCCAGTGGTGCTTGAACAACGTTACTGGCTCAGTGGAGCGGTCAAGGGTTCGCGGCACCCCGCTGTCATGGCCGGTAGGCTTTCCTCCAACAGAGAGTCGGCAAGTATTCATGACATGTGCTGGGTCACCTTGCATCCGCTCCCTTCCAAAAGCTCCGAAGAACAAATAAGTGATGGCCTTGCGCAGGTGGAACTCGGTTCGGCAGGGCCACATGACAATCAAGCAGCCCAAATGAGCCATGGCTTGGGCAACAGGCGTGTCCATTTTTGTTCACGAGCTAACAAAAACGCGTCTTCGGTGGTTTGTCCGCATGGCTTGCGCATAAATCAATGAAAAAGTTTACCTGCTGCAAGTCTGTACCGATTCAAAGAATCGATTGTGGCATGACAACAGGATTGAGTCGACTCCACCGTTGACGCTGACGGAACCTGTTGCTCCTGCCAGGAGTTTAGAACTCTTACGTACAGTACTCCTGCACATTCACCACAACACTTTGTGAGGTAGATTTTGCTTTTCGAGTGGGCCGTCAACCCCGGCCCCCATTACAAAGGGAAGGGCACCTTGACAGGGACGGATGAGAAAGATCAATGGATCTGTTGTTGTTATGTCTCAGGACTTCCCATCAACCTCCTGACCGGGCCAACCTCCTGCTCAATGTGCGCGTATAGAGAAACAAGCTCCCTTGCCACCCAAAAGGCAGCGCACGAGGTGCCTTTGGTTCATTTTTGATTCGTCAGCCGGTTGCCAGCTCACTCGCCGTGTGGGTTTTGTAAATGGACGCTACCTTCGCCAACGGCTCATGGAAAAGCTTCCAAAGTGATGGCCAACCGTTCGCACCACATCTAACCCTTACATCTGAAATTGAAAGGCGTGTTGTTGTTCATCCATTTTGCATTTGAATGACAACTCTCAAGGCCAAGTCGAGCGGCTGCAACGTTCAGGCCGCAAGATTCGCGACTGTGAGGTAAATATCCCAGATAATGAATGCGATTGCCGGCAGCCCAGTACACATTCGTCAAATCTGTTCTTTTCGCGCGAAAGCGACCCTGATCGAGAATTGGAGGATGAAGTATCGTGATTCTGGTGAAGCGCACGTTTGCAAGTAATATTTGTCATTACATTGGACAGAACATTGTGCGTGATGTCAAAGTGACTTGTGAAACATTGTGCACATACAGTGGTTTGAGCCACCATCACATGGATGAAAACGTATACACTTTGTGTGGGATCACGCAGAAGCATCGTTTGATCCATCTTCACCTGCTTCACGTTTGACGAGCTGCCGGACCTGAGCGGGTGGGTGTACATGTGGCGGCGCGTCCGGCCGTGTCAAGTGCCGCTCGCCTTGGGAAGCGAGGTTGGATTGTGTGTGAAGGAACAAACGCAGGGCCGTTTCCTGCACGGGAAGCTGCGCCCGCGGGTTCGCCGAGGTCTTTGCTGTAGCGTCAAGAACCTGCGGTGGGGGAGACGGGGCTGGCCGTGATGCCTCGCCGTGACCCAAATACTGTGGGTATGCGCGCTTCTTTGCGCTAGAAACAGGTGGTGGCGGCGGTGGCAAGGGTGAATTTGAATGACTTCCAGTTCCGATGAATGCTCGAGGCTGAGGGCTTGACATGGATACAATCTGCTGAATTGTTGTTTTGATTTGCACTGGCACTTGCTGCTGCCACGCATTCAGGACCTTGAGTGAACCAAGCGTGAGCATGGTGACCACGACAAAGGGATCTCGAGCCAGGTCGCTGGGCGGGGCACACTTGATTAGCTCGGATACTGCTGACTTGGAAGATGATGCGCCCGCAACAGCAGTCCGTGCGAAATTGTTGTCAAACAAGAATGCGGCAAGATGTAACAACTGCTCGGCAAGCGGAATGTCGATTCGATCGGGCCGAGACTCAAGGACAGATGCGTAATGTGTCGCTGTATACCACTGCACGTCGGTGAAGCAAGGCTATTCAAAACACATTTGCGACAACAGCAAGGCCGTGTTGAGCAACGGAGAAGGATGGTCATTGGAAAGACAACCTGGTATCGCCGTACAAAGAGAAACTTGTCTCCCACGCCCGATTTTTTCTCCATGCTGTGTATCTGTAGTTGGATATCTATCGCCCTCGCATGCAGAAAGTTGCCACCAATGACCAGCGAGTCGGAAGGAGTGAAACTGCCATGGGTGCAACAATAAAGCATAAAGCGTCAAATGCGATGGTTCGTACACGGCTCGGTATCAGTTACGCATACACAGCATGAATCCATCCCGAAGGAATAAACAGCGTTTGCCCGGCCGTTGCTTGCACTTCCCACGTCTCGTCCACAAGTCGCATGAGCCCATCGTCGGTGTCGCTGCTCATCCAAGTGTTGTATATGGCCAGATTGGCTGTCGTTGGGCGAATGAAATAGAATGTCTTGGATCCGCGGACAATGTGATAGAACACGCTGGTTCCGCCCATGTCGATGTGGAAATCTGTCCAACTTTTTGCCATGGACATGAGACAGTATAGCTTGACGCAAGGAATGTCGTGGTTCACGGTCCGATGAAATGGCCAGTGCAAATCAACGAGGTCCACGTCTCGAACAGCACGAGGCCGAACGACGTGTTGGGCAAGTGGTGTACCGGAAAACTCGAGCGAAATGAGGTTGAAGATTTGCGGTCGGTATTGAGACTGCAATGCTTTCGTCCATTCGCCCAAAGTCATGGAAATCTCACCTTGGCTTGCAACGTCGATGACAGAGAGCGGGCGGTCAGAGCCTGGATTGGTAGGTATGCTGAGTTTTGATGAGCACACCTCGAAAGGCAATAGGCAATGTGCTGCGGCACGAGGACGAACCAATCAACTCAGCAACCATTTCACATGTCAATTCTGGCGGCAGATGCATGTCGAGCGTTTCCGGCGGGTCAAGGACAACAAATGGTTCGGAAAACTGATAGCACAACCGTTCAGTTGTCACTTTGGAGCCCCGCACAACCTGGAGTTGATGTGGTGAAAACAAATCCTTTCGTCGGCACTTTTCAAGGAATGATGTCCATTTTTCCTCGCCCATGCTTGACTCTGCTGACTCCATGAGAGCGTAAGATACGTGGGCGCGATTGCGCAGTGGACGGGGATTGAACTCTTGTCCTTTCTTGTCCCACATGCAATGGATTGAGGATTCGGAGCATGCCGCACAGGTGTAGCGCTCTGTTAGAGCCATTGATCCGGCGTTAGATCAACAACGAGTGTCGAGGCACACGAATGCGAACCAATTCGAGGGACGTCGTCTGGGCGAATGTCAACGCAATTTGGGTGCACAAACTGGTAACAGTTTGGTGATGCATGGCTGATGCATTGAATAAGCCCCGTTTGTAGTCCTATTGGCGGGACAAAGTGCGGTGCGCGGCAAACGCAAATGCGCCCATCGCTGCGTGGTTGCAGTTGTGACATGACGAGACTAGTG
Organism: Catenaria anguillulae PL171; assembly: GCA_002102555.1. Taxonomy (NCBI): domain Eukaryota; kingdom Fungi; phylum Blastocladiomycota; class Blastocladiomycetes; order Blastocladiales; family Catenariaceae; genus Catenaria; species Catenaria anguillulae. The sequence continues at coordinate 69,138 of MCFL01000072.1, read as the reverse complement.
AACGTTGAGCAGTGCGACGACGAGTTGTTGATTTGTACGGGAAGACTATTTGATAGTGCAGGCAGTCCATCACATCAACCAACATAGCAAGTTCCAGTCTTAAACGTACCTTATGCCGAAGCTGCTTCGGAAAGCAAAGAGGTGAAGACAGTGCGTCCGATCGGTGGACAACGCGCACTTGACGGGTAAAGTAAATAATCGTCAAGTGCTTCAAGTCCACCGACGCGTTGATTTCTTGCTCGGTGCACTCTACATGGAACCATTGCAATCGTCAACCGACAACTTTTGCTCTTTCCAACACCGACCGGAATCAACACGTGACCAGCTGCGAGACATCGACTACTCGTCGCATCTCAAGCACATCGCCGGGGTCGCCAATCATTGCACTCTCGGTACCTACATACGCTCTCGTCCAGATTGTAATCCAGTCAAACTTCGCATTTCGCGTATACATTCCACCCAGCCTGTCATCTCCTACAACCAAAGTCGCTCCATCGCAAACCCACGCTTGCATACGCCAAGGGTTGGTCGCCCAGGCGTCGACAAGCGGATCCTAAGCTGCCTTGAGAGAAAGAGGACAGCAAGCAAGAAAGTTCGTTGCAAGTGTGCGCAGGACATCCGCAGGGAAATCCATTTCGAGTATTGATTTATCGCCGGGTCTAGCGACTCCAAGCAAGCCGCCTCGCAAGCGTCAAGCATCGAACTCAGTTAACCCGGCTTCAGTCAAGAAGCCCAGCCTTCAAGAGCAACCGGCGCAACCAAGGGTTGCTCATTGCAGCTAATGCCATCTGAGCTGCCAAGCAAAGTGACAGCGAGAAGGAAATGCACGGCTTGCCGACTGGAAGGACACAATCGCACGTCACGTCCACAGAACAAGTACGAAGATGCTGTCCTACATTCATTCAATGTTTATTTTTGTCAATCTGGACTCGCCAGTTCAATGACTTCAATGTGACTGATATTTGGCCTTGACTTATTGAATTGCAGGCTTGGCTCGTGCAAAGAAGGCAGCTCACAGTTCAGTTGTCGGTCACGCACTTGATTTCCCACAGTCGGTGTTGGAAAGAGCAAAAGTTGTCGGTTGACGATTGCTTCTGTGCTTAAGTAAATTTTACACTGCATGATCAAGAAATTGACATGTCGGTGGACTTAAAGTCGGTTGATGTTTGTTGGACCCACAGTTGTGTTGTCGGCAAAGGTTTGGGCAAATCTGTTCTCCTTCACTTTACTAGCAGACATCAATTGTGACCCGTCGAGCATGCGCAAGCCCTGTAAACCAGTCCATTGCACTCAAGTTCAAGTCGCGCAGGTTTCGGCGGTTCGAGGATGGAATCTGGGTGGCATTACCATGCCACTTCATCGGCCAAGGTGATGGTGATAACCGTGACTGCTCCACGCACCACGTCTATGCCCACCCGCACGACTGCGACCGTGGCTCTGCTCGCTTTTCGCTGTCAAGGCTACCGCACAGCAAGTATGTCGACGTCTCGGTGGCAACGAGCTGGTACGTCCTTCCCATGCTCAAGCTGTGGTGATCCGCTCCTCCCGCACGCTGGCCGGGCCGGGAGATTGACAGCTTCGTCAATCTCAACGCAACCATGGACGAAATCCTCGCGGCGTACTGCCACTCCTGTGCACCTAAGTCGGCATGGCGTGCCATGGGTCGCTGCCCATGCTAATACTTCAAAAATGGCAAGGTCGAGCGCACATGCAACCAAGAGATGGTCACTCTTTTCGTTGGTATTCGCAAGGTATTAACGTTTGGACCACACCACACGACCATGCTCCTTCCGGTGTGCTCTCGCCATGGGGGTTACCTATGAAGTCCTCGGGTCCAAAACCGCGCATGGACGTTGCAATCCAACGTCGTCATCCGCGGCGGCTGGCTCCATTTGGGAACTCAACCAAGTCTCAACACACAGACCGGAATTGTGCTTGCGCTTCTCATCTCTTTGGTCCTTTGATCGTGCATGCAGCCTTGTTCCCCTGTTCCTCTTCAATATTCTTCGTTTCGTTTCACGTCGCTCGAGTGTGGCATATGATTGGAAATAGAGATAAATATATTCCATTTTTTTCACCCACCCAGATATCATAATGTGTCGCATACGCTCAACGTCGAGGACCCTTGGCTGGCAGAGCACGCCCAGCTTGAAAAGGCGCATTGCCATCGAAGGTAAGTATACCCCACTGTCCGATGCCGCAATCAAGCTCTGATCCCGGAAAGCCCTGGGCCTTGTTTGACACAATCTCAATCAGGGCCGGGCGACAAAACGGTTCCCACGCTCATTTGCTTCTGGTTAGTGCTGGGTTATACACAGGGCCACGGTCGTCCATGTGTTGGGCAGGAGTGCGGGGCGTGCGGAGCAACATGAAACCGTAAGGAGACAGTAGGAGAACAGGTTGAGCGGTACAATGCATAACATGTGTGACAAGCTAACACACAAATGAACGGATGACAAGCAAAACCAAGAAAAGAAAACAAAACAAAACAAGTGCTCGGTTTACATAAAGTCGTCATAATCACTAGACAGTGTCGCGAAAACGAGGAGTGAGTTGCCGGACTAGACCTCGAGATGTTGTTGAGGGCAAGAGAAAAAAAAAAAGAAAAAAAAAAAAAAGAAAGGTACCCAGCGTAATGCGCGCCCGGCTCAGGAGCCTCCTCGAAATCGTCGGCTGTCTCGACCCGCACCTGCTTCTTGGTGTTTGCCTTCTTGCCCTTCTTTTGAGCCTCTTTTTCTTGGCGCTGGCGGTCATTGGCAAGGGCATTGAGGGACGAGGCGACCTTGCGAATGTCCTCGAGCTTTGTCATGCGCTCGCACAACTTGCGGGCAAGGGTGTCGACAAAGGGTGCGTACAAGGGGCGCTTTTCGAAATCAGCAAAGCGCTCGACAACGAGGTTGAGGTACTCGTCAAATTCGGCCTTTGTGCGTGGGGTCAAGGTGAGGAGGTTGCGTTCGGCCGTGGGCTTGGCTGTGGTATTGGATACAATGATAAATGAGTGTAAACCATCCAGACAAAGGGGTGACAAGAAAAAGAAAAACTCAACGAGACGGACCAACAACGGGGACGGGACCGCCAGCACCAAAGAGATCCTCGACATGCTTGGCATCCTCCTCCTCGACTTGGCGCTGCAACCGGGCACGGCGCTCAGCGGGAGTCTCGCCCGCCTCGAGCTCTGCCTGCTTTGCGGCGGCGGCGCGCTTGGCCTGGATCTCGCGAGCCCGTTGCTCCTCGGCGGCCTGGCGCTCGGCGGCGGCCTGCTTGATGGAGCGCTTCTTTGGCGGAGCGCTGGTCGCTGGAGATGAGCTGCCTGAGGCCGATGCCGATGCCGATGCGGAAGCCGAGCGAGGGGTCGGGGAAGGCGTGGCCGCACCACGGCCGGGGGCGGCGGCGGCGGCAGGTTTGGCGGCGGGCTTTGCGGCCTTGTTGTTGTTCTCGTCGTCGTCGTCCTGGTCATCGTCATCATCGCTGGCATCGTCGGAGCTGGCGTCCCAGGCATCGGCGACATCGCTTTCCTCCTCCTCATCGTCCCACTTTGAGGCAATCTTGGTTGCGGGGACGGGGATCGGGACGGCGGGGGCGGCGTCTTGAGCGTATTCTTCCCAGTCGGACATGGTACGGTGTGGTGATGACGATATCGAGGGATCAAATGAGACGGAATGGAATGTGCATAGAAGCGTTGGATTTGGATTTGGATTTGGATTGGACCCAGAAAGATGTCAACTCGCCGTGCAAAAGAAGTCTTGTGTCTCGCAAAAGGCAAAAGGGATGTGGTCATCGTCGTTTAACGTTGGATCGGTGGTTGCCACTTGCCACCGTGACTGGCTGCCGATCATTTTGTCAATCAATTGTGTCTGATGTGCCTCGCAATACATCATGAATCAATCATTGACACAACACTATGGACTTTTTGGAAATGGACACACATCACCCGCCCACTCTGGGCAACGACCTTCCCGGCCATCACCACACTGATGACGGAAACAACCACGACCTCGGCCTCAGGGCCGCCATTGCCGCTGCCCTCGACCACGTCATTGATGCCTTTCTCCTCCACTTTGACTCGACCCAGGCCAACCCCGCACCGACCCACCAGCACGTCCTGCTCACGGCCGCTGCCCTCGACCCTGAGGCCGCTTCCGCTTCCGCACAGAACCCAATCTGGTCCGTCTGCCTCTGGAACGACGAAATCCACTCCTTTTCCCAAGTCATTTCCCTCGTCGCAAAGGCCGCCCGCTGCTCGCGCCAAGATGCTGAGCGCTCTGCCGTGGTCGTTGATCAGGTCGGCAGGGCCATCATTCTCGAAACCTCTTCCTTGTCGCGTGCTCTCGACGCCGCCGTATCCTTCGCCAGGAACGCCTCGGCGTCACGGTCGATCTCAAGCGCAATGCCCTTCGCCACATGTCGGCGGCTGCCGTCATCTCGTGGATTCACGACATGGTCGTCAATGCCGACCACGCGTCAGCCCCACAGGTCCGCGCGGCTGTCCTGCAAGCGCTCTTTGAGCCACATTGCCCCGCAAATGCAGCTGCACTCGCACAGCGCAAGATTCCCGCCTTGTACCCGCCACAAGCACTCCCTTCCATCTTCCCACAACTGGCCTCGTCCTCTTCGCCTTCACCACCCGCTTTGAACTCGTTTATCGCACACGCCCGCGATGCAGCATCCGACCCAATCCAGCTCGACACCGTCTTTGCGCAATTCCTCTACTCTGTCGACCAAATTGTGCGCCAAGCTTGCCCGCACTCTGCATTTGCATTGCGTGACATTGATCCATCCGAGCGGTCGACACGCCTATTTCGCTTGTTTCTCATTGACCACAAACTGTGGAAACAGCCACGCGCACTGCTCAGCGAGTTCCTAGTCGCGACGGTCATTGTCGACCCCGCCGCAAAGATTCGCTTTGCACGCATGTTTTCGGCAGCGTACCCAATCCTGTTTGGCATTTACGTTTCGCTCGAGCGCGAAAAGGAGGTCTCGATCCTCAACTTGGCTGTGCAGCTCTTTACTTCCAACTCGGTGGCGCGCGACTTGGTCGAGGGCGGTCTCTTCTTGTCGCTTCTCTCCCTGTTTGCAACCCAGCTCGGCGCAAGCTCACTGTCTTCGCATCCGATTGGGTTTGTTGACAAGTGGGAGCTTGATACTACCACACCCTTTGTTCTCATCGTGATTATCTCCTCTTGTTGGGCCATTTGCGTTACTTGGTTCGATGCGAGGCCGTCCAAGAGCATCTTTCACGCGACACTGCACGGCTCGTTCCATTTATCGAGTTTCTGGTTCTGCTGCATGGCCAGCACAAGAAGCATCGACAAACAGGTACCTTCCACTTTGTCCTGCTATCTCGTCCATTTACAACCACAATATGCTCACTTTTGGTCATTTTTCGCCCTGGCTGAACAACAGGCACCCACGTCGAATATGAAGACGAAACATGGATCGAACTACAACACATCATCATACATCTCATCAGCACACTCCAACACATTGCCAAGCCGCACTCGGGCAACACGCGCGCGCTCGACCTCGTGGCCAACACGCTGGTCGAGGCCGAGCTCTCGTTTGACGTCAAGCGGCTGCCGTGCGGTGCTATGGTCCCCGACGGGTCCATCTTGAGCACGCGCGGCGTCTCCCTGTACAACCCGTTGCACTTGCTTCTTCGGGCGTTGCATCCAACGCCGCAGTGGATGGTTTCGAGGGCGGGCACGGGCGAGACCGAGGTGCCATTGTTGCATTTGTTGGACGAACCGTTGAGCAGTGTGGCGCTCGTGTCGCATGTGCAGGCAGGGTTGTGGGTCAGGAATGGCGCAGTCATTCGGTCGCTCGTGCATTACTATGCCATGGACCCACGGTTTCGGTCTGAATTGTACGATGCCGATATTGCGCTGGTGCAGCTCGCTGCGCAGTGCGCACCGTCATCTGCAGTGCCGTGGATCTTGGACCGGTTTGGTTTGTACCCGGATCGTGTCGACCCGGGAATGGCCGAGGACGTGGCGAAAACCATGGCAGTCATGGAGGATCTGTTGCTCTTGTTTGTGACCCTTGCGACCGACGATCCCAACTTGGACATGCACGAGCGAGCACGGCGTGGCATCATTCACAGTTTGATTGTCAAGCCAAAGACCTACTCGGAGCTGACGGCGGATCTGCCCGCCCCGATTCTTGATGCTGTAGATACGCAGCTGGATGCCATTCTCGACCTGCTCGCCACCACCATGGTTGCTTCTGAAGGCTCCTTCTTGGACTCGTACGGCTCTGGCGCAAAGTTCACGCTCAAGCCCGAGTTTCTTGCCGAGGTGCATCCCATGTTCAAGTACCTCAACCGCAACGCCCGCCTTGAAGTAGCCAAGCTGCTCAAAGAAAAGAATTTGGTCAAGATTCCCGACCCAGTCAGCCCGTCAATGCTCGAGTTTTTGTTCCACCCGACGCTCGCCACCTGGCTTGTTCGTGTCATTGCCTTTGCGCAGGAGCGCAACCACTGGCCGCTTGTCGAGGCCTCGCTCATGTTGCTGGCCATCATGGCCAAAGATTCCGGCGTTTCCTGTCCACCAAGAGCAGCAACAACTGCCTCGGGCCACAGTTCAGTCTCGACTACGGTTCAGTCGAGCGCCATGAGCATCCCTGGCACTTGGGAGTTGCGATCCGACAGCCCGCTCACGCTTCCTCCAGCAGCGGCAGTAGCCCCACGTCCAGATTCACCCGCCGCTGCAAGCTCGTCGCATTCCGCGTGGGAGTGGTTCTTGCTGGCACACCCAGACCTGCTCGACGCCGTGATCAGTCTCCCGTCAAGCAGTGGGCTTCACGAGCACATCATGGCACAAATTCGCAATCGGATCCCGTCGGCCCTCCCAGCCCCGCCTCGGTCGACGACCCGGATGCCATGCAAGTCAGCCAAGAGTCTGACGCTTCAGCCTCAGCGGCCGCATCTGCGCAATCGGCTGACAGCAAGAGGCAGGCCGCCGCCGAGCGACAGCGGCGGATTCTCGAGGCCATGCAAAAGCAGCAAGCCCAATTTGCCGCCAATTTTGCTGATGAACTTGACGATGACGACATGGATGATGAGGACGAGCTGGTCGAGGATCCAGGAAACCCGTCGCAACTAACATGCCTGGTCTGTCAACTTCCTGTCGACGAATCGCAGCCCGCAGGATACGCTGCCCGCGTCGAACTGTCTTCCATGGTGCGCCTCGAAAAGGCCGCTGCTGCTTCCCCGTCAAGCTCTCAACCGGGCGATTCCGTCTCGCTCCCTGGCCTATACCTTCACGCATGTGGCCACGTCCTACACAAACACTGCCTCGACGCATACTTGCAAACCATCATGACCCGCCAAGCAACGCAACGCTCGCGCAACCACCCAGAGCTGGCCCTGTTTGAAGAGTACCTGTGCCCATTATGCAAGACTTTGTGCAACACCCTCGTTCTTATCCACCAGCCAACGCACAAGGCGCAAGCCCTCGCGTCCGGACGCGCATTCCACGGGCACCGCGACCCACCCGCACCGCTCGTGACTGCCGCTCTCGTGCCGCAACTCGCATGTGCGTGTCGAAACCCAGCGCTTGAATCCAAAGTCACGCTCAAGGTCAAGTCGCCGCTGTCGCACCGGCCGACGCTCATGAGCAACGCGAGCCGGCGGCCAGTCATCATGACCGCGTTCCAGGGCGCATCGCCAATCATGACGCCGCAACTCGACGCGCAGTACCCGCTGTTATCGACCCTCGTGTACACGCTTGCGTGCTTGGAGATTGCGTATCGGCCATCGATAACAGGGTCAGGCGACGGCACAGATTTGGTGCCTGCGTGGACACCTGGCTCGCCGCTCATTGTCCAGCGGTTGCCCAGCCATATGCTGCCGTTTTTGCGCCAGTTGGTCATGAATGTTGTAGCGTCGGCGCCTGCGGCGCTGTGGCAGCATGCGAACGGGTTGGAGGTGCACCATTTGCCGGCGACAGACCCATTTGCTTGGCTCGTCATCAAGACTCTGTTTGCTGTCGCAACTTTCGGAGATGGCGAGGATCGGTGGCCGGCTTATCTGTCATCAGCAATGTCCATTGCGCATCAGCAAGAGGGACCCGACCGCGTGCTTGTGTTCCTTCGCAAGGCCATGCTACTTCGTGCAGCTGCAACAGCCAGCCTCTTCATCTCGCCGTATATTGACTTTTCAACCGAACACGAGCAACTTTCGCACGTGCTTGGTGTCCAATGGCCGCCAAAGCCGTGGTCCGGTCCGTCACTACCCGCGCGCGCCTTCCTCGACTACCACTGGTCCTACCATCTGATTTCGCTCCCACCGCGCCTTGACGTTCTTCTCGCCCGACGCGTGGACTTTATCTGTGACCAATGCGGCACCGCCCCGCGCGACGTGGCCCAGTGCCTTGTGTGCGGAGCGCGCATGTGCATGCAGTCGTTCTGTTGCACAGATGCAATTGGCCGCGGCGAGTGCACCCAGCACATGGCGCAATGCAGCGGTGACGTAGGCTACTTTTTGGACTTGAATCGCGCCGCGCTGTTGCTGTTGCATGAGGAGAAGGGGTACTTTGTACCATTACCGTACTTGGATGCGCATGGCGAGCCAGATTTAGGACATCGCAGGGGACGGCCCATGACGTTGCATGCAGGCAGGTATCGAGAATTGGAGAAATTGTGGTGCAGCCAGGATGCCGGGTCGTTGTTGGCGAGGAAGATGGAGGGGTCCCATGATACTGGTGGGTGGGAGACCATGTGAGGACCAAGTGTTTGTATATTCATCCTTGTATCATCTGGTCGTTTCATCTTGCTTCCAGAGTTCAGTCATCTCAATTTTTGTGTATTTACAATGCAAGAGAAACCTGATGTTCACATTACACTTGCTGCGCTGCGCTGTACTTTGAAGAACGCCTAAACCCAACAAGGACCTGAAGAATCGTGCGCATGGTCCACCGGTCCGTTTGATGCTTGATAAGTGCACCCTTGATGATGGGCTCAATCGCTCGCCGCCCAATGGAAACATCCCAGTCCTTTGGGAAGGTTAGTCTGTCATGAACTATGCTCTGCATCAATGTCACAAGCGAGTGCCCTTGGAATGGCGAGTGAGTGTAGCGCTCTCATAGAGCACGATGCCGAGTGCCCACACATCCGCAGCTCGATGATACTTGGCCCCCACGCACAACTCGGGGCTCCAGTACGCCGGCGAACCCACCATACTGGATGCAACTGAGCTGGAATTGGACAAGACCCGCGCTTCACCTAAATCACCCAGGACGACCAGAAACTTTCCCAAACGCTGCCGGGCCTCTTGATCATAAATTCGCTGTAAGAAAACGTTGCTTGATTTCACATCTCGATGGATGAGGCCTACGGAATGGAGATATCCGAGTGCTTCGCAAAGTTGAAGGGTAATGGAGAGCAGCGAAAAGTCGCTAAGTGGGCGCTGTCGCCTGTGCTTGAGGTAGCTTTGCAAATCACCTGTGGTGTGTGAATAAAGGTCAATTATGTAGTCGTTGAGTCGACGACTGTTGGCAAAGATCAATACCAGCATCCGCATAGGTTGTGCCAATGTACAAAACGTGATGAGTGAAATCCCACGCCCAAGCCACCAAGTGGCAGACATTTCGGTGGGACACGGATTGCAAAATTTCGAGCTCCCGCTCTGGCCACGATTTGCTGGATACCTTTGCCGTGTTTTCAAGGCGAACCGCCTTTATCACCAGTCGACGGTGCACGCCTGTGGAAGGATTGGACCTCGAAGCAAGTGTCTCACATAGATTGCTCAAGTGCCGCTTGCTTCGCGCTCCCACAAAGGCAATTCTTCCTGGGGTTGTGCCAGCGGTTTCCTGTACTTGTATGGCGGAGATCAATTATGCCATTCATGGTGAAAGCCATGGGTTCTATTGTTCTGCGACGAAAGCAAACCCAAACTTGTCTTTCCACGAATGTCGTCCAAACGTGGGAGGAATAGGATGGATGCACTCACATGCTAACAGACTCCGGGAGGACATCAGGGGCAACACGGGCGATTGCAGGGAGTACACTGGGGCTACCTGTGCGACCGAAAGGTCCCATGTCTCGATGTTTTGCTGAGGACGCTCTGCTGCTGGCCGTCGACAACAGCCCAGCCCCGAATTCTTCTTGATCATCGTCCTCTTCACCAAACATGCTTGGTGAGATTCTTCCCAAGAGTCTCCCAAGCTCATCCGTGATGGGTTGCCCTGCTAATTTGCGCCCTTGCTTTTGGGTCTCAAATGTCGCGGCCGTCGCCAAAACAGCCCAGTCCTTCGAGTACTGCTCGAAATCCAATGCACTCGCCCACCAAACTAGCACGTCATCGGACCATCCTCTTCGCCAAAGGTGATAGAGTCGTGTCTGGTGAGCTGGCCAGACCGCGAGTCGCGTCTGCTACGCCCTCCGAATTGCTCACATTAAGCAAGTTGAGTTGGTACAGTTTACGCATCCATTCGACACGTTTTTGCTTTTTGAGCTTCTCCTTTTCCTCGCGCCGTTGTTTTGGCAATGGCGGGTATGAATGCGGACACTCGTGGACTTCAGATACACCGCGTCGTTGAAAATCTCGTAAGGCTAGGCGATTTTACAGCAATTGTTATCAGTCGTCCCATCGCAATCTACTTCGCAATGTGCGCAAACCAAGGCACATACCTCGGATTGCTGCAATGCTGGCCGCCAGCCATTGTTTTCGAAGCGGCGGTAGCACTTCTCCTTCCGGGGGTCGCATGGATTCACGTAGTTTCTCGGTGCAAACGAACCAATGTCGATTGTTGGACGGTGCACAAACACCTTGTAGTACAATGTTGGTGGGAAGTCGGGCTACATTCAAAAAGCTCCTTACGTCAAAGACCGCCGAGCAATATCGTTCTGAAAACATCACAGACCCCTCCCAGGCGAAAACGAATGTGAACTCCTGCCGCCGTATCGACCAGTTGAGACTCTCGCGGATTGATGACTTTGAGGATGGCGCGACAATCTGATGTTTCTCGGGCGCGAATTAGGTCCCTCAAGAACAAGAAGACTTTGCGATACTGAATGATGCAAAGTCTGGTCAGCAATGGCCCTGCAAAGAATAGAATACAGAATGGCGTCAACATAGCAGCAGAGAGAATAAGCACCCAAAACCTCCTCCACATTCGCTGAATCCTGCTTGCAGCGACATCCCGGTTCTTCCGCAACAGCGCCACACTGTAGCGTTCGTGCTCTCGAGCGAGGTAATTTGTTGCCTTGGCGCCTCTGGCGCGGGCGTCGGCAAACGATTCAAGCGTTGCTTTTAGAGCCTTTCGCGCTCGATAACAGTGCCACGTCGCTTGAATCTTATGCGCACAAAACTCGTCGTAGAATGGTGGAACCCGACCAAGCGATTCGCACAGAATGCAAAAGCGAGTGTACTTTTCGAGCATGCACTCTTGGATTTGGAGCTGAGCTAAGAATTCTTCATGGGAGGCCGCATTGGAGCCAAATGTTCGTTCAATCTGTGAATGCCCTTGCTCAGTGCTGCCGACTTTGACGTTAACTTGGCACTCAATTGTAGTGTTGTCTGCAACATCACTCAGTGGTGGTGCTCGGTTATCGAATTCAGGACCCTCTCCATCAGTCGAGCCCTCGGGCGTCGCAAGGCTCACTTTACCGAATCGAACGTGGGTATACTTGTGTTGAGCGCGATGGGTTTTCCAGTTTGCCTGAATGGCGAGGGCAGCCGCCATTCGGCGCAGTTGGGTGTACAAGACCGGGTTTCGTTTGACAAGGTCATAATCGGGATCCTTTGACAAGTCTTGCCCAATGAGTACGGCCTACGCAACGATATGAATGGAGATTCGATTCATTAGCACGACGTGAATCATTGATGCCGTTGACTGTGTGAACAATGCATACATTGCGTGCTGGTGAATGCAGATGAATGACTGCTTCAAACTTGTCCAACGGAAACTCGACATACGCGAGAAGCTTCGCCGGGTCAAAGCCGATAGAATGGCCACGGAGGTGATGAAGGATTTCTGTTTGACTTTCCATTTTTTTTCCTTAACTCTTTTTCATCGTATCATACGTTTTATTACAACAGAACTGGGAGAGAGAAAGTCGCGAGTTCCTATGCCTTCCTTTTCACGACGACGATCACGTGCAGACGGGTGCTTGTGCCTGGATAAACGAGATCAATGCCTCACCAAAATGCCATCTCAACAGGAAAGGACAACAATAAATCCGAATGCATATGTGACTCTGCTGGAAGACTAAACAATTATACACATGATGGATTACCATCAACGCCTACTGCACATTCACAAATACAAGCAAAACAGCTCCGAATCAAGAACGATAACTTGGCCGTGATTCGTAGCGATGGGATGAACGAGAGCGCGCCCGGCTGCTGCTGCCGCTGCTTGTGACGTGTGGATCACGATAGCGTCGGTCGTCATACCTGGAGCTCGACCGATCGTAATCACCGCGCTCACGATCTCGATCCCTCGACCTCGACCTGGCCCTCCTTTCACGCCTGTCTCGGTCGCGCGACCGATCCCTCCTCTCCCTCTCCCTATCTCTGTCCCTGTCCCTGTCCCTGTCTCGATCCCTCGATCCAGTCCGATCAATACGGTCGTCGTGTCGGTGTGAGCTTGACCGATCATCATACCTCCTATCTCCTCGATCGCGGTTGCGGTCGCGCTCGCGGTCACGGTCGCGATACTCACTCCGATGCTGCGAGTGGCGATGTGATCCGGATGATGAGGACGGATACGCGGGTCGATCAGCAGAGCGGTGGCCATGCTCATGACTGTTTCGAGGAAAACTGTCAGCGCGAGAGCGACGCGACTCGCCTTTGGACTGAGAAATGGATCCATGGCCGTCTGCGCGCGGGGAAGAAGATGAATGGGCTTCCGCGGAGAGCCCAAGCGGAGGGCGCGATTGCGACGAACTTGTAACGGTGAGACTGGGAGTCGAGCGCCCTTGTGGTGGTGTCATGGAGAGCGTTGCAGGTGCGGCGTGCGATGAGTGCCCGGCGCCATTGGCGTTTGCCGCCTGCTGTTGCTTGGACATCCTTTCGTACAAGGACTGCACAACAGACCACTTGGTATCTTTTCGAGGGAACGATTTGGCGACATGCTTCCACAAGTCGCGGCGGGCAGACTCGGGGAACGTTAAAACGTGGTCGCCAATCTCAATCAAACAATCCCGGGTTACCTCCACTTTGCGCGTCGCATCCTCGAGCGTTGCCGTGTTGCGTAAAGCCAATAGGGCTTTTTCGACGGGCTTCATGCGGGACGCGCCTGATTCGGAATTGGTAAGGGCATCGAGATCCGAATCTGACAAGTCACTCAGACTGTCGTGGGGCTGCGAGGCCGTGTCGCCAGTCAACTTGCTTGCGGTGACGGTAGTTGCAGCGGGTACCGTGTCCTTGGCGCCATCTGGCTTTGCAGCAGCGGCGGTCGACTTCTTGGTGGCCACCTTCTTCACCTTACTTTCGCTCGGCGCTTTTCTCCTGGGTTTTTTCTTGACCTCGTCCTCGACGACCGCCACCAAAGACTTGTCCTTTGCTTTGCGCTTGGCCTTTGTCTTCTTGGGACCGTCCTTGTCATCCACCATGCTCTCCAAATCGCTTAAATCACTGCTCAACGTATCCTCGTCGCTCAGGGTGACTACGTCACTCTTGTTAGCTAGCGTCCTATCGGAAGCAGTGGTTTTGACGGGCGAGAAGAAATCTGTGATGGTCTTGCGGCGAGGACCTCCGACAGCTGCATTTGATGATGAGCCAGCACTCGGCTTTTTGGCCATCATTGACGCGGCGGTGGGCTTTGGGGCAGCAGTCGCGGGTGCGGGGGCGCGTGCCCGTGGGCGCGGAGCAGATGGACCACCGGTTTGCTTGTCTTGAAGAAGCTTGAGGATGTACTCGGCCCGACGCGCGAGATGCTCTTGACGCGGTGCCTTGTCCTTTTCGGACTCGGACAGAAACATCTTGTCCGTAAGAGCAAGCGAATCATCCATTCGGATGGCGTGCCAGTTTCCAAAGCCATGGCGGTAAATTCCGACAACAAGAACTGAATCCTCGCGCGGAGTCCAAGACGCGCTCCAGTTGGCGACGGACTTCAGATGGTAGGGGACACGCCAGTTTGAAAGCTCAACGGCGTCGCCGCTCTTCATATACGTTGACAAGATGGAACAGAGCACGGACAGCTCACGGACGCGGTTGACGACTTGGGATGCGTTGAGGGAGATGCCGTTGTACATGGCAGTCACGTTGCGGGCGGGCGGCTCGGCCTCTGCAAACGCGGCTTGACACGTTGCAACCATTTCCCGCGCCGTGCGTTCCACCAGCTCGGCATTCTTGGACTGGAGATGTGCGTCGACAATGATTTGTTGCAACCGGTTGTCAATGTCGCCAAATCGACAAATAGAGCGCGACAAGGCGCGAATCTCTTTTTCGGTGAGAGGAGCCGGGGTACCATCGTCGGTGGCAGTTGAGACGCGCTGCCTTTGCCTTGCCGTTGTTCGCACGTTCTTCTTGGTCGGAGGGGCATCGTCCGCAGTCGTTGAGCCAGCGTCATTGGACGTGTTCCCCTTGCGGTACTTCCGCATGGCAATCTCTTCCTCAAGTACACGTTGCTCCTCTTCCGCGCGTCTGCGCTCCTCCTCCTCGGCGGCCTTGCGATCGTCCTCGGGAATGATGTCTTCCCACTTGAGTTGATCCAAACCAAACTCCGTGACCCGAAACTGATCCAAAAACTCGTTGGTATCTGTCGGCGCGTCTGCCGTGGACGATGAGCTTGCCGCAGCGGCAGCCGCGGCATCAATGTCGTCAAGTGTCTTCTTTTCCTTGGCCTCGTTTTCTTCGGCGCTGGCCAAAATGTCGTCGAGATCGGCGTCGTCAAGTTGTTCCTTGGCGGTAGCGCCCTTGGAAAATAAATCTTGGGCACCGAACTTGAGAATGGCGGACAGTTCGTCGCGGAAATCTTGTCGCTCACCATCTTGTGACCAGACAACCCGGCAAGAGGGCCGGTGGCGAGAGCCTTGCTTGATCCTTGGAGAACATGAAGACCAGACGTGTCCATTTGCTTGATGATACAGTACTCGAGAATCATTTTTCGTTTGGCGCGCTCAATGATCTCCTCCTCAATCGTATTCTTTGAGACAAGGCGATACACGTGGACGGTCTTGGTTTGACCAATACGATGGGCGCGAGCTGCAAGTGGAGAAAAAAAACCAGTTGAGCAAGAAGGGTTGAAAAACAGAACCAAGAACAATGAAAGAGAATGGTGTACCCATGGCTTGTAAATCGTTGGCGGGGTTCCAATCTGAATCAAAAATGACCACCGTGTCGGCCGACGTCAAGTTGAGGCCAAGTCCACCGGCGCGTGTCGACAGCAAAAACACGAAATCCCTGGAGTCCGGGGCATTAAATTGCTCTACTGCCTTTTTGCGTTGCTCGGCGGGGACAGACCCGTCCAGTCGCTGAAATTGGTACTCGCGGAGCGTCAAATAGTCGGTCAACAAATCGAGCATGCGCACCATCTGCGAAAAGATGAGCACACGGTGACCACCGGACTTCAACCGACCGAGTAGCTTGTCAAGCAATAACATTTTCCCTGAGTGAACCAAAATTGCGCGAAGAGTGTCGGAAGGAGACAAATCAGCTTGACCTAGGACTTGGTTTTCCGCACTTGCGAACAAGAATGGATGGTTGCTCGCTTTCTTGAGTTCCATGACACATTGAGCAGCGAAACACGCTGGCCGGGCGCCGAGGTACCGTTGAGCACGGCAAAGTTACGGGTGAGGATGCCCTTGTACCATTCGACTTGCATGGGCGCCAAATCCACACGCAGAATGCGCTCTGTCTTGTTGGGCAAGGACTTTTCAACGTCACGTTTCAGACGGCGCAACATGTACGGACGCAGCCGCTCATGCAAATGCCGAATCTTATCCTCGTTACCTTCTTCGCCTAGGCGCACATCAAAGTCTTCCAAATCGCCAAACTTTTCGGGCATGAGAAACTGAATCAAGGCGTTGAGTTCGCCAATAGTGTTTTGAAGCGGGGTTCCAGTGATAAGCAAACGGTTGGCCGTGGTAAAGTCGCGCAACGCTTCATAAAGCTGTGATCCCGAATTCTTAAGACGATGCGCTATGTGAAGTGTTGATTAGCGTTAGAGCTTAAAGGAGTAGCCGCAAAATCCCTTGAGGTGAACCAGTACCTTCATCGACGGCGAGAAACTCCCACTTGATCGACTTGAGCTCTGCTTGGTCTTTGAGAATGAGCTCAAACGTGGTCAAGAGCACATTGGCTTGAAGTAGCGCGCGCGGCGTTGCGGACCTGCTTTTTTGGGCAGATTGTCTTGGAAAAACTCGTATTCGCGAATCATGTCGCGTGACTCCTTGTTTCCAATGTAAACAATGACGTTCATCTCGGGAGCCCACTTGGAAAACTCGGACTGCCACGAGTGAATGACCGACAAGGGGACGACGACAAGAAACGGCCCATGGACGTGGTAATCTTGCATGAGGCAATTGAGCGCAGTGATGGTCTGAATCGTCTTGCCCAACCCCATTTCGTCGGCTAAAATACCGTTCTCGTTGCGGGACCACAAATGCAACATCCATGCGACTCCGAGAAGTTGGTAATCGCGGAGCTGCCCAGCCTTGACAAAGGCAGGTTGCTCCCGGGATGACGGACGAGGTCGCTTGTCGTGCGGACCAAAGGACTTGCCGCGAGCGGGAAGAAAGACGGATTGCTGCCGCTCGTAGTAAGCATCCACCTCCGCTTGAAACTGAGGCGTAATACTGCCGGACGACTCCCATGTACACTCGCAATAGTCCAACCGGCGCCACTTGCACAAGTACTCCATCTCTGCCTCCCCAACGTCATTCTCGACTTCTTGCGCAGCGATGACGCGCTCTACTTGCTTGTACTCTTCTAGCATTGCGCGGGCCAGTTCGAGACGGATGTTGCGGTCCTCGTCGTCGTCCTCCTGCGAACCGGCACGTTCTTGTTCGACCTCGACGAGCTTGATGTAATTGAGAAGCTTCTTGTGCCCCTTGGTGGTGCGCAAATCGCTTTCGCTTTGCCAAGTGTTGTGGAGGTGAGACTTGGACTTCCATTTGATAAGGTATTGCACGATCGGTGGCATGGACTCGTCGACTTCCCCATCTGGCAAATTGCAAAAATGGGAAGAATAAGCGTGAGCAGAAGCATGGATCGGCCAAGCAAAGAACTCGCGAAAAAAAGAGACTATACCCTCGCCCTTGACCTCAACGACACGATGATCCAACACTTTTTCGATGCACACCTCTTCTTCGTCCGGTGTTGGTGACGCATATCCATTGCTTTCAGACGCATCTGATTCTGAGTCGGAACTTTCAAAATCGTCGGCACCGTTTTCGGCATAGCTGATGGCGCTTTTCGACGCGTTGAGAAGCGGAGCGCAGCTGCATCGGA
Source organism: Catenaria anguillulae PL171 (assembly GCA_002102555.1). Taxonomy (NCBI): domain Eukaryota; kingdom Fungi; phylum Blastocladiomycota; class Blastocladiomycetes; order Blastocladiales; family Catenariaceae; genus Catenaria; species Catenaria anguillulae. Next base: position 51,743 of record MCFL01000072.1, on the reverse strand, counting down.
GTAGATCGAGTCAGACGGCGTGATCGAGCCTTCTTGTGCGGCCACGAGATGCAGGCTTGCGCCGGCCGAGCGACACGGCGGCGTTTGATGGCGGTGAGTTGTACCCGTCAGCCTCGGCTTCGGAGGAAGAGTTGGACGAGCTGGACGATTCAGAACTACTTGAATCGTCGCTGGTGTGTGACGAGAATCCGCGACCTTGCGTCCGCGGGCGGTTCGCTTGCGAGACGTTGTACCATTGTCCTGGATTCGACTTCGTCATCCGACCCCAACAACGACACGGCGTTGACGCTGCCGTAGACCATGTTGGACGGCTCCGTGTCGCTCTCCGAATCCTGGAAGGAGAATAATGCGCATCACGGTACTGAGTTTGGGTGGCGACACCATCAATGAGTGCGGACATGTGAACATACAACGACTGCGTAACTTGCCGCTGGGCGGCGCTGACGGGCAGACCGACGAGGCCCAAGGTCGAGGTCACTTGCTGGAATATCCGGAAAATCTGTGGCCGGCGTGTGGCGGTCACGGACAGGTCAGAAACACGATACAGTATGAGCGAACTCGAGCGCAAAAGGGGAGGTGAGAGTTGGGGGGGGGGGGGAGGCGAGACGGTCATCCGTCCGTCAGTCGAGCAACCGGGTGCCCACAGCGACAAAGGCATAAGCGCCCTGACCCGTAAAGCAAAAGTGCCGGACGCTGAGGACATGAAGACGGCAGTTCTGCGGCGATTTAGTCCATGAGCACAAGGTCCGGGGCGACAAGTTGCGCGGTGGGCCAGCGAGCTTGGCTTGGGGGCACGGTCTGGGGAGCGTAACTCCGGTCATGGGGATAATGCGTTGCAGAGAGGCAGTCAAGGCTCTCCGAGCAGGCGAAGCCGTGCCGCCAGCCGGGTTGTGACGACGGCGGTATGATCACCAAGGCAAAGGGTGGCGGGCATGGGCGGCGGTAGGAGCGAGGCCGGGAGCGGATTGCGCGGCGTGCGTGGTGCCAGGAGTGACACTTGGCAGATACATGGCCTTGTAGATTGTCTCATTCTTGGGGCCGCTAGCCTATTCGGGTCCTTGCTCGGCCGCGGTTGCTGCTCATGTGCTTGCTCCCGCTGTCAACCTCCAATGGCCACCCCAACCTGAAACGCAACCGAGCAGCACGCCCGCGACGACAAGGACATGGGGCGATATCCGTGCGTGCGAAATGACATACCCATGGCAGTGAGAATGATTGCTGGTACTTTGGACTCGCAGTGATAGAGAGTGGTTGACGAAAAATTGAGCCAAAGCACTCGCGACACAAACCCAATCATCACAATCAATCAGCTGGACGTTGAAAATCTTTGTCCACACTCATCGACGATTAAGATTTACTCTAGTACCAGAACCATGATCGCTCTTGGCCTCGTGGCCGTCATGGACGTCAGACATCCACATGCCAACCACGCACATATCATCCTCTTAGGACCCCTGATACCATCCATGCCCGTTGTGAAGTATGGCCGAGGTTGGTGTGACCCACTCACCCAACAGCATAAGTACCTGCTGTCCCTGCTTGGCCACAGCGGCTCACGCTCAAGATCCCAGAACTCAGGATGCCTGCAGAAAACTCGGCTTTATTTTCTGCCAGCGAATTCGTCTTCGCTGCACACAAATGGATCAATATCATCGACACAAGCACTTCCCAATCCCAACAGCTCCGTCGATCTCGCAGCCCAACCATCATCCAACATCCAAGGCAAACCAAACAAGCCGACAAGCTGCCAGATCACACATCATCCGATCGTCCTCGCCATCCATTCGAAAAAACACAAGACTGTCCGAAGTGAGTGGGTGACGCCGTGTGGAGCGCCGAAACAATGCTGCAGACTCCGGAGAACTTGGGAAACAATAGGGCAACGAGAACCTCAGCAGAACGCTGAGTCACTGTCGGGCAACATGACCGCACAACAAAGCAAACCATGTTCCCGCACGGCGATGACAATAAAAGCGATTTTCAGTGTGCCAAATGCGAGGTAAGTGTGCTAATCCTGATGTACAGCCTGTGGTCAAGCGATTTCGCTGGCTCTGGCATATGAGAACGCAGCCAGTCGAACTCTGAATGTCGTACCAAATGCCGTGTAATCGTGTCGAGGGACGATTCACCTGCATGCGTTGCACACATCGTGGGTTGCAGTAAGCACAGCCCGCTGGGCCAAGTTGGGGAGATGCGCCGTCGGTGCAACGCACAGAGTTGCCTGAGGCCACCAGGCTAGAATGGAAGCTTTCGCGCTTGGAAGCGCCGCCATTCTGTGGCAGGAAGCCTATCATGACAAGGCTCCTGGGCAAAGGGCGCAGCCGCGCAGAAGACATGGTATGAACGGCAATGCATAGATGACACTATCTGTGGGTTACGAGAGATTTGAAAGCTTGTTGGTCCAAGTGGTGTTGGCGGTGGTGATTCGAGGTGATCGGCAGGCTTGGTGCTCGATCGGATGGCTGGCTTCCCCACGCAGCGTTTCGTCAAGCATAGTAAGCATTGCTTGAGCACGATGAAATGCTCATCAAGTTCATCACTTGAAAGAAGTCAGATCCTGCGTCTCTGACTTACCGTCATGAAACATGTTGCTTCATATGCGTGGTGACTTCATTCTCCCCAGCTGAGCCATCAATTCGCCCATGCTTTTCCGCCTTGCTCTGACTAGTCGCGCAGTTCAGCTCTTGACGTTCATGATTCATGATTAACGGTGCATGTCAATATTTTCCGGTTTATGACATGAGTTTTCGGCAGTGCATTTGTTGTTTGAGCGGCCAGGGGTCTGCAAGGGGAGTCTGGAATCCAAATCCAAAGACATTAGGCCTTCTCCTGAAACGTACCTGACACACTGCCTCAGATCTGCTTCAAGCCACTCAAGCCAACGCTCCGAACACGGTCTGCCGATCCAACACGCTCACCCAACGCGATCCCCTGGCTGCTCATCACAACGTGCCCTCCCCACCTCCGCCCTGAACCAGCTGCTTCGTGTTCCCTTCGTTTGGCCACTGTCATTTCAATGCCAATTCAAATACATGAAAACTTTGACATGAATACCGCCCCCTCAAACCGACGCCGCATCGATCCCGCCGAGCTTCTGGCCCGTGCACAGCAATCGGCCGCCGCCCGTTTGATCCCAGCCCCATCTCCTCCACTTCACAAACAACGCCTTTGCTCGCCGCCGTACTTCGCTCCTCCAACCGAGATGCCACGCAGAATCGCATGTGTCGGCTCGGGTGGCCAGTGGCGACGAGGATGGCCCAATTGTGCCGGGGATTGGTACAAGTGCTTTCGAGATCTTTGAGCCTCAGAGCTGGACGAGAGAAGGACACTCCACTCATGACGTTGCGCAGGCTTGGACAAGCTATCCCGCACGGATCTATTGCTTGACGCTGAGCGTGAAGCAAGAGACGAGGCCGCTTTCGATTGGATGACTTTGGGTGACTCGGCATTCCCTTCTGCCGCTGGCACGCCTCAACCACATCCTTTGACGACATTCCAAGTGAGCCGCCTTCATCACCGCCGCCGTCGCCGCTGCTGTCCCCGACTTGACATGAGCTGTCGCCGCCACTGTCCCCCGCTTGGAATGAGCCTTCGCCGTCACCTTCCCCTGGACGCCGCCGGCCACAAAACTCCAACCAGGATCGCTCGAGCAACTACGGACCATATCCCCACATGGTGGGAATCGCACGTCACAAACGTTGAATTGTCGTGCCTGATGCGTGATGCGTCTGATCCAGTATGGTCGCGATTTGTTGACAGCGTCGGCTGGCACTGCCTGCTGATAACCACCCGCTGGGCGCGCACTTTGACATCCAATTGAATGTCCCGGGCGTTGCAACAACACAAGATCCAATGGTGGCTGCCACATTTGTCTACCCAGAGCTGTTCCAAGATCCGGTTCCCACTCGCATCCCAGACATTCATCGTTGAGCAATCATGTGTTTCCACAACTCGAATGTGAACGATATCAACGCTTCGCTTCTTGCTCGGGTTCCAGGCGACGCCATGGAGCTGACTGCCTCCTACAAGCTTGGCGGCAACAACACCAACCATCCGCTGCTCACAGAGGACTTTTGTGCGACAGTCTTTGACCACTCTGCCCTGCCACACACTTTGCAGCTCAAAGCGGTTCATATTGCCTACTCATGCGCAACATGTCAGCAGCCGATGGTTTGCTCAACAACACCCCTGTCGAGGTCCTCAGGATTGAGCGGCATTTGCTCACCATTCATGTGCTCAAGACGAACACCATCACTCACATTCCGCAGGTTTGGTTCGAGATTGAAGTGCCCTTCCAGAGTTTTCGATTCACCATCTGCAGTTCCCGCTTTGACTTGGATATGCCTGTCACTGTCAATCGTGCGCAAGGCCTCACTTTGGACCGTGCTGCGCTGGATTTGCGCACTTTACCATTCTCGCACAGCCAACTCTATGTTGCTGTCGGACGTGTTTGCCGCCATTCTGATATCATCTCCTCCATGGGTCTGATATGCTTGCCAGTGGCTTGACAGATGACAGTGAGAGTGGAGACTCCCATGAGCTCATTGGCTTGCCCAATGTGTGTTACCCACCATTGATTGAAGCCGCGAAAACCGGAGCAGTTTTGTTGTGACGCACAGAGATGTTTGTGATCGCCGCTGAGACATCCATCTTCGAACTGACCTGCAACACGTCTCACGTGCTTCATGCTGACATGTCGTTCTGCAACATTCCTGCCATCGAACATGTCCAATGGAGTGGGTAACCAATCACATGAATTGTCGGCGACACTGTTTTGGTCTCGGGTGAACTCACGAAGGTGAGTGCATACCGCGACAAGAATGCCACCCTGGACGTTTCCCTTAATACATTGCCTGGTGCCCACACAACGAGCTGAAGCGCCAAGCCAAGGATGACATCAATCGTGACACTGTGAAGCGTGCCAGGTTGGAAGACCCAACCAACCAAACCTCGATCAACTAATGTTACTTCCACTCAACCTTGCTTCTGATTGCTTCAATACTATGACGTGCTGTCTGATCATCCACGGTGTACTATGTATCAATATAATGCCTTGGGTTGTTCTGCATGAAAGCTCCATTCGACGCCTGGCCACGCAGTGGCTGGCATGAAAGCTTGTCCTTTTTTTTTGGTTAACCACATTGCATGTATTTGTGAAATTGTATCAGATCTGAACACCTAAACAGGAAGGGAAAGGGGGTTAATTCAAACAGATACTTAGAATACACCTGCCAGGGCAGCAACAAGCACACAAGCCAAGTGGTTTTGGCACAGTGGTAACACTCCCGCCTTGCAAGGCAAAGGTTGTGGGTTCGAACCCACCCAAGTCGCTTGGTCCTCCCAAGACAAGCATTGCATGGCCCTCCTGTGGTCATGCCTATGTCAAAGCACAAGACATCCCAAGCTCCCTTACCATCTTCCAAGCAATTGTGTCGTGTGTGGTTGTGTGCTTGAATGTCATTATAAGTGGAATTGTCTGAGGTTAAATGTAAAAAAAAAAAAAAAGCAACAAGCACACAACACAATGGGAGAGCGGTTGGCAATAGTGGGGAAGGGAGGGGAGGGAGAAAGGAGAAGTGTTCAAACTAAAGGTGGTCAGAATGAGAAGCCTAGGGTGAGTTTTTTTTTTTTGGATCACTACCACATGTATTGAAGCTGAAAACCAACACAGAAGTCTTGAAAGAAGGTACAAGAGCAGGAAGGTCACAGATCCAAGACACTCAACGGATGACAAGAGCAAGCAGAGAAAATGGCAAGCAATTGGTGGTAGGGGCACTTGGCCATGGGGACAACAGAGAGGGCAAGGTAGAGAAAGAGAGAGAAAGAGAGAGAAAGAGAGAGAGGAGAGAAGAGAGAGAGAGAGAGGAGAAGAAGAAGAAGAAGTAAGCAGACGGAAAGATTCACGTCTTAATGCATGCAGTAGCGATTGGAAAAAAAAAGTAAGCAGACGGAAAGTAACAGGGTCTGAGGTCGACATTCAACCACATCACGGATGCACAAAATGAACAACATGCAACAGAGAACCAAGAAAGTTCGAAGTCAAATAAAGGGAAGCAGAGTCAAAACAACGGTGAGCATACGAGGACAAGGGAAGGTTACGCCATACGCGCAGAGGCAGCAGTTGGAGAAAGCAAGGGGACAAAAAACAGAATGTGTACCCGACTGTACCCCGACACAGGTAGCAAAGCGTTGCTGTGAGTGTCCGAACCCAAACCTGGGGGTTGAGAGCCCTGGGAAAGTGCCGTGGAACCGCCATTCGCCAAAGGAAACCGGTGCATACGAGGCTGAGGAGGAGCCAACAAGGGGCGGGCAGCCAGCGTGGCACTCGTAGATGTAATGTGCGGCAACAAGCGCAAGGTTCATGGGCGACCGATGGGCCACTGGGCGCCTGCCTCCTGACAGTGGGGACATTGACAGGGCTGCCGGGCCACAAGCGGGTTTTCTGGCATGCGTTGCTCGATCGGTCCAACAAGCCTGCAACGCTCCTTCCACAGCACAGTTTGGATGGTCGTGGAAGCGATTGAGACAATTTGCGCGAGGATAGATACGAGGTTGGGAAATTGTTGTTGCAGGCGCACCTCGACTACGCATGCTGCAGTCGCCCGTAACTTGGCTGGATCCATTAGCCGCTCGACGAGTGTCTTTGCTGCCGCTTGGTGTGCCGTCATCCTGCGGCGCCGTAGCAGCTCCACAACTTGTTCGTGCACATCCAATTGGCATGTCCAGAGTATGTTGGCAAGTGTGCGACACTTGAGCCAATGTTGTTGATTGTCGAGAGCACCGCAGAGCACACAATTTGGGGACGGCACCCGCTCTGGCCAATACTTGTGGAGTTGAGCGCGAGTTGGCAGGCGACTCGTCAAAACCTTGACGCGGAACGTGACTGATGCGTCGTCGGCAAACAATGCGGACATGGCTGATGCCTTGCGACCATTGCGAATGGCCCCGTCAAACACCATCAGATCAGGCTGCCCAACCAACTTGAGCATATGCGAGTACAAATCGATGCGGGATTGTATCTGTGCTTGACACCGAATTGCGCGGCCCACCTGCGCATACACCAGCTCATGGCCTACCTGCACCAGCGCGCCAAAGTCAATTGCGCCCAGAAACCGTGGCGAAAAGGCGTACATCTCACGGCAATTTGCACCACAACGGGCAAGCTCGTCAGCCTTCTTGTTCCCTGCATTCCCATCATGGCCCTTGACTTTCACGAGATCCAGCACGAGCTTCTTTTCCTTGACCAGTGCACGAAGGACAAGTAACAAGTCGTGCAGTGGCGACAGGTGACGTGGCCCAATCGCCTTGGCATCGGGCAGGCCCAGAAACATGGGAACAACCTGCACAGCAACAGCCGAGTCTGAGAAAACACGCACATGCGATCCAGCAGGGAGCTTGTCAACAATGGCAATGATAGCAGCAATCTCGGGGCGCAATGAGCTGGTTGGCGCAGGCGGCAAGCGGCCAATGACTTCCAGGTCAAGCTGGGGGCAGTGAGCGCCAAGCCCCATGGCGGCGTTGTCCGTGTCCGTTGCAGGCCGCAACGAGCCATCAGTCCAACAGTCGAGGATCGTGCTGTGGTGTGCTGTGAGCGGCCGTGTGACATTCGCAAGTGGAGGATCTGAGTAGGCCAAGGTTGGACGGTGGCACCGGTCGTTGTCACTGCCGTTGTCGCTGTCTACATCCATATCGTCTTGCACATACCCAGGGAAGAAACTGGACATGTACGGGCAGTGCTCCGGCAATTCGTGGTTGGGCGCGAGAACAACATACGCGTCCACACCATCCCGACGCTTTGTGAGAGACTTGGCTGAGATTGGGTACGTGTACGCAAGTGGGATGGTGACGAGGCGTGCGCTATGCTGCAAATGAATGTACTGCACTTAATGCAAACTTGTCACTCTGCGCAATTTCATCGACAAGTACCAAACAGCCACTTCTAGCCAGACATGTCCACCGGAACTGTGCCGCCTGCTGATGGTGGCACGGCCAACCCGCCGATCCCTGGCAATGGAGCCAAGGACATAAACAATGACGGCGCACTGACCGGCGATCCTAAGACGGCGACCGGATCGCAAAACGACGACAACAACAACGACGGGTTCACCCTGGTCACAAAGCGAGGCCGTACCCGGATTGGCTGCGCCGCGCTGCGCACAAATGGGCAAGGTCCCCGCCCGAACTTTGGCATCGATGACAGCCGTCTCGAGGAATACTCGTTCTCAATCCCGAAAGGCAAGCGGGCCAACATCAACATCGAGGCGGCGGCAGCGGCGGCGCTGGACTTCCACCAGGTCCAGTACCGCCACTTGAAAAGCAAGTGGGGACAAGAGCACGCCGGGCAAGTATGTGCTCAAGGTCGTCTTTTCGTACGCCGGCGAACCGCTGTCGACAATGAGTGTGCAGGGCATCGGCGAGGTCCAAGTGACCAAACATGCCTGGGTGAACATGGACGGTATGGATGGCCGGATTGTTGGTTGGGCGGGGCCGGTGTCCCGCGCGAAGTGGCCGCAGGAGATTGCGAAGCTGTTGATGGATAAGTGGGGCGTCGTGAGCACGCATAGGGCTGTGGATGTCCTTGGCTCGAAATTTGTGCAGGTGTCGTTCCGCTCCGTGTCGGACAGGGATGCGGCGAAGGTTGCTGCGCCGTTGTTCTTTGGGAATCAGTACACGTCCCTGTATGAGACGCTGGAAGATTTCAAGAAAAACTATAAAGATACCGATGTGACGGTGCGTGTGGTGGTCGGACGGGAAGCAATCAACCAGCTTAACACGCTGGACGTGGATGGCGTCAGCGGCCGGGTGATTGCGGTGGATAACAACCGGTCGCGGGACTTCTCGTTTGTGCTGTGGCGCGCTGGAAACCGTGAGGCCCGTGACACGCTTCTGCAAAACGATGGGCGGTTCCGTTTGAATGGTGCGCGAATTCAAGTGTACAAGCGGGCGACACGGTTGTGCTTTTCGTGTGCTGGGCATGACCACGTCCGTGCCCAGTGTGGTGCGTGGAAAGAATGGTGTGCCCCTCAGGATGCCGCAAAAGAGCGGGCCGTGCAACGTGCAGCGGGGAGCCAAGGTGATGGGCACGTGGTGGCCGGCCGATCGTATTTGGCGGCGGCGGGCGGTGGTGCAGGTTTAGTGCGTGACGCCACAACGGGACGAGGTGAGGGCGAATCAAGGTGCGTTGCGGAGTTGACCGCTGAAAATGCCGAGCTGAGGGCGAGCAATGCCGAATTGAAGGCGACGGTCACGAGACTCGAGCGTGCGGTCAATGACATGAAGGGCAGCAGCCGCCGTATGGAGGAGGCGGAAGCAAGGAACAGCAAGTTGTTTGGCATGATGTTGGCAGCCTGGACGGCTGCGTTGGACAAAAGCAGTCACGGCGAGGCCAAGTGCAGGGAGATGCTCGCGGAAATGCGAAAGCTAATCGATGCCGATGACCGCACCACTGTGGCTGGATCGGATGAGGAGAGGATGGACGTCGATCTTGAGCCGCCCAGACCACCACGACCCGGCCCCCTTGTACCGCACCCTGTTCCCCAGCCCACCCGAGGACCCGGATCTCTCCCCCGACGTCCAAGAGCGCAAGCCAGTTGCGTCCATATTTGCGGCGCCACCAGTGTCCGGCGCCTCAAGGGGCATCGGACCCTTGCCGGATGGGCCTCTTGACTGCTGGACTGACGGCTCCCTCGTCCCCCCGTCCGACACTGAGGTGGCTGTGATGGGCTTTGGGGCACACTGCCCCAGCCTCGGCCTCAAGCTCGCTGGTCGCTTGCCTCCTGGCCCTGCAAGCTCGTCCCGCCCGGAATTGGCCGCTGTCCTTGCTTTGGTGGACGCCCTCCCCAGTGGTGCACGCCTCTGTGTCCACACCAACTCAGCCGTTGTCATGCACGTCACGCCACCATTCCTCGCCTTGTCCCCAGCCCAAGCAATCAGGCACCGCCACCCGTCCCCGCTCCACGACCTCCTGCTTGTCCTCAAGTGGGTGACCGACAAGAAGCATGTTGCGATTGACTTTGTCAAGTCAAGGGTCACTCGCGACTACAACAATGACTTGGCCGACGACCTCGCGCGTTGCGGCCGCTTTCTCGTGGCGTTTGCTCGCTCGGGCCAGACGCTCTCCAGTCCGTCAATTTTGGCGCAGTTGTGCAGGTGGCCACGAGGCTGTGTACTGTCGGCTGGGTTGTGCAATCCGTCGCGTCATGCAGACGTGTGCGCGTGTCGACCTCCTTGCCTACCTTGGACGGCTAGTCCCCCATCCCGACCTGATTGTATTTGACAAGGCTGTGCGCAATGGGCAAAAGACAACGGCTATGCGTGCGTTCATTCGCGCTGGACTCCCTCGTGACGTTCCGCCTCAAGGCGCTCACTGGCCGCCTGCCGACGCGTGCACAAACTCACCGGTACTGGCCACGTCGTGTCCCGTCCCCGCTCTGTGACCTGTGCAACACGCTTGACGACCAGGGCCATTGGTGTGTGTGTCCAAGCCTCCGAGACGCGCTCTGGGAGTGCGCGGTTGCCGTCCATGACCAGGTCGAGGCATTGCTCAGTAAGCACGGCCTAACGGCCCATGCTCAGTCGGCACGTACCCTTGTTGACTCGTTGTTGACAGGGCGATCCCTCCGTGCCACGGCAGCGTGCGTAGTCGACCTTTCTGTCCGCCAACAGTTCCCTCGGCTGGCACCGCTTCTGCCGCGTATCGTCATGTGCGCATCGGCCACCATTTGGCAAGTGGTCTGGAAACAGCGCTGTGCGCTCGTTGGGCCGATCGGCGAGGAGGATCCAGATGCCACCCAGTTCTCTGCGACGTTTGCCAGCCAGCACGATCAGCAGCTCGGCAGCCAGTTGGGTTGGCACTGATGCAGCTCTTGTCGCCGCGCACTACCTCCACGAGTGCCACGCAGGTCTCCCTCCCCTTCTTGGCAAGCAGTCGATGGCTTTACACCCGGTTCCCCTTGGCGTTTGGCGAGCACATTTGGCATACCCTGGTTTGGCGACCCCGCGGTTTGGCTTTGCGCAGTCTCGGCAACAGTTTGCATTGCGGGTTGGTATGTTGTCCGGTACCCACCTTGTTTTTTCCCCCGTCCTCTCTGTGGTCAGCATTTCTTGTTGATGTCACAATGACTGCATAGCTCAGAAAAAAAAAAAAAAAAGAGGGTAGTTCGTGTTGTGTACGGATTGGTGTGGTGTCGGTCCTGCCTGGTTTTGCTCTCCCTTGTTCCCCGCCCATCACCCATGCGACATTGTGTTTTTTTTTTTTTTGAATCACTACTACATGTATTGAGGCTGCAACCAACTTTGATGCTTAAAGGGGATGAAAGCAAGAAGGAGGAGACCAAAACACAACCACCACAAAATGGGTGACACAAGCAAGCAGGGGGAAGGGCAGGCAAGTGGTAGTAGGGGCCGCAGCAGCCATGGGGAGGGGCGGGGAAGGAGGGTGGAGGGGCAAATGGGGAGGAACAACAAAACCACTCAGCCAAGGGCATCAAGGCCCTGACTCCTGCAGCGACTTATCAATGAGCTTCAAACCTTTGAATGCTAAGGTCAGCCAAGTAAGCTTCTTCTCAGCGTCCTCAAAACGCTCCTCCAGGCTCACGAGCGTTCTCTGCAGGTCATCCAGGGCACCATCAGTTGCCTTGAATCACGGGTCAGGTCAGTGTAGCGGCGATGGACAGTATCCCGCACCACCGCAGTCACATCAACCAGATCCTGCCTCAACTTGTCCTGTTCCAACCTGAGGGCTGCAAACAGCGCATCTTGTTGGGCACAGAACTTGCTGAGTTGATCCTGCATGGCCGATATGGTGTTGGACAGACCCCCCACCTCGGCACGCAAATCCTTGTCCACTTGTCGATAGCCTGCTGGCCGCATCAGCATAGCTGACACCACCAGCACTTGTTGGAGGGACAAGAGCAGGCAATGGACCTGGGAGAGAGACCTTGGTAGAAACAGGCTTGGACGGGCAAGCCAACTTGTAGTGGCCTGGCTCGCCACACAGGTAGCAAAGTCGAGCAGAACCAGCGGCGAAAACAAATCATGACCATTGACCAATAACTTGCCAAGCGAAACGGCAGCTGACGCATCTTCTTGGTTCCCATAGTGCCAGAGCACACGAGAGAAGGAACGGACCCGGGAGTTGTCAACCATGAGGGCCTGGGCCTTGGCGAGCAGCTCGCCCAAACAACGCACAGCCTTGTAGGGGCAAAGTACTTGTACGTTCTTGTTGACAGCACTGCGCTTGTCTAGCCAAACTTGCAAATTGTCAAGGACGTGCAAGAATTGGCCACGGAAATACATTGGTGACTTGCTGGTGGCCAAGGCCAGATCTTCTTGGCATGTGAATGCAACTTTGCAGAAACGAAATCCGGACAGCGAGCGCTCATTGACAATGCGAGAAACCTTGTAGGTGCGCTGTAGGTAGGACAGAGCAGGTTCTTGGTGGACAGAATGGGGCATGGGCCCCACCCAAGCTGTGATCGGCGATGCCGTGGCATCAACAACCATAGCATCGGACATAGCAGGCAGTGGGGCGGCAACTGATGTTGGCTTGTTTTGGGATGCTGAGCTGATTGCTGAAAGTTTTATATGCTTTTATTCATGGGATGTGTTACGACATACCCATGTGACATTGTGTTCCCGCCCTCCCACTTCCTTGTACAAATTGCTCTTTCCCTTTCACTTGTTGTGTTTTGTCTTTGTCTAGTATTTGCTTGTGGTCATTGTTTTGTTTTGTTTCATCACCTCTGCTTCCTCCCCCCCCTATTTCATCTCCCCCGCCGGTCATTCTTGACCCCTACTGCCACTCGCTTGCCTTCTCTTGCTTGCCTGTGCCTCTTTTCATGGGTGCTTAAGACCCCAACCTAGTGCTCTTGTATTTTTGTTCCCGAGCCTCCTTTGTTGATTTCTTGTCTTAATGCATGCAGTAGCGATTGAAAAAAAAAAAAAAAAACTCTCCTCCATTTATGCCTTGACTGTGGTGATACAGGTAACTGCCAATTGTCGTCAACAAAGTGTGACGTGCCTGACTGCCTCGTCACCATCCCACTTGCGTACACGTACCCAATCTCAGCCAAGTCTCTCACAAAGCGTCGGGATGGTGTGGACGCGTATGTTGTTCTCGCGCCCAACCACGAATTGCCGGAGCACTGCCCGTACATGTCCAGTTTCTTCCCTGGGTATGTGCAAGACGATATGGATGTAGACAGCGACAACGGCAGTGACAACGACCGGTGCCACCGTCCAACCTTGGCCTACTCAGATCCTCCACTTGCGAATGTCACACGGCCGCTCACAGCACACCACAGCACGATCCTCGACTGTTGGACTGATGGCTCGTTGCGGCCTGCAACGGACACGGACAACGCCGCCATGGGGCTTGGCGCTCACTGCCCCCAGCTTGACCTGGAAGTCATTGGCCGCTTGCCGCCTGCGCCAACCAGCTCATTGCGCCCCGAGATTGCTGCTATCATTGCCATTGTTGACAAGCTCCCTGCTGGATCGGATGTGCGTGTTTTCTCAGACTCGGCTGTTGCTGTGCAGGTTGTTCCCATGTTTCTGGGCCTGCCCGATGCCAAGGCGATTGGGCCACGTCACCTGTCGCCACTGCACGACTTGTTACTTGTCCTTCGTGCACTGGTCAAGGAAAAGAAGCTCGTGCTGGATCTCGTGAAAGTCAAGGGCCATGATGGGAATGCAGGGAACAAGAAGGCTGACGAGCTTGCCCGTTGTGGTGCAAATTGCCGTGAGATGTACGCCTTTTCGCCACGGTTTCTGGGCGCAATTGACTTTGGCGCGCTGGTGCAGGTAGGCCATGAGCTGGTGTATGCGCAGGTGGGCCGCGCAATTCGGTGTCAAGCACAGATACAATCCCGCATCGATTTGTACTCGCATATGCTCAAGTTGGTTGGGCAGCCTGATCTGATGGTGTTTGACGGGGCCATTCGCAATGGTCGCAAGGCATCAGCCATGTCCGCATTGTTTGCCGACGACGCATCAGTCACGTTCCGCGTCAAGGTTTTGACGAGTCGCCTGCCAACTCGCGCTCAACTCCACAAGTATTGGCCAGAGCGGGTGCCGTCCCCAAATTGTGTGCTCTGCGGTGCTCTCGACAATCAACAACATTGGCTCAAGTGTCGCACACTTGCCAACATACTCTGGACATGCCAATTGGATGTGCACGAACAAGTTGTGGAGCTGCTACGGCGCCGCAGGATGACGGCACACCAAGCGGCAGCAAAGACACTCGTCGAGCGGCTAATGGATCCAGCCAAGTTACGGGCGACTGCAGCATGCGTAGTCGAGGTGCGCCTGCAACAACAATTTCCCAACCTCGTATCTATCCTCGCGCAAATTGTCTCAATCGCTTCCACGACCATCCAAACTGTGCTGTGGAAGGAGCGTTGCAGGCTTGTTGGACCGATCGAGCAACGCATGCCAGAAAACCCGCTTGTGGCCCGGCAGCCCTGTCAATGTCCCCACTGTCAGGAGGCAGGCGCCCCAGTGGCCCATCGGTCGCCCATGAACCTTGCGCTTGTTGCCGCACATTACATCTACGAGTGCCACGCTGGCTGCCCGCCCCTTGTTGGCTCCTCCTCAGCCTCGTATGCACCGGTTTCCTTTGGCGAATGGCGGTTCCACGGCACTTTCCCAGGGCTCTCAACCCCCAGGTTTGGGTTCGGACACTCACAGCAACGCTTTGCTACCTGTGTCGGGGTACAGTCGGGTACACATTCTGTTTTTGTCCCCTTGCTTTCTCCAACTGCTGCCTCTGCGCGTATGGCGTAACCTTCCCTTGTCCTCGTATGCTCACCGTTGTTTTGACTCTGCTTCCCTTTATTTGACTTCGAACTTTCTTGGTTCTCTGTTGCATGTTGTTCATTTTGTGCATCCGTGATGTGGTTGAATGTCGACCTCAGACCCTGTTACTTTCCGTCTGCTTACTTTTTTTTTCCAATCGCTACTGCATGCATTAAGACGTGAATCTTTCCGTCTGCTTACTTCTTCTTCTTCTTCTCCTCTCTCTCTCTCTCTCTCTCTCTCTCTCTCTCTTTCTCTCTCTTTCTCTCTCTCTTCTCTACCTTGCCCTCTCTGTTGTCCCCATGGCCAAGTGCCCCTACCACCAATTGCTTGCCATTTTCTCTGCTTGCTCTTGTCATCCGTTGAGTGTCTTGGATCTGTGACCTTCCTGCTCTTGTACCTTCTTTCAAGACTTCTGTGTTGGTTTTCAGCTTCAATACATGTGGTAGTGATCCAAAAAAAAAAAAAAAAAAAAACTTGGCCTGGCGAGCGATGGTGAAATTTCAAGTTAAATGTTGGAAAAAAGATCAATCGGCGAGGGAATGGTGTCAGGAATCAATAAACGTACACCGACAGCAGGACGATGGCGGATACCGTTTTCAAGCATGCCGTTTTGCTGCACCCACGTCTGACAATGCTGAATTGTTGTGAGGACGGTTTGGGCAACGGCGATCCGGAACATGCTCTTGAAGACCTTGTGCTTGGCCTCAACAGAATTGTTCGTGCGCACAACACCAGTTGGCAAATCGAACACTCGCCATCTGTACCAACGAGACCGCGATTTGCGCACGCCGCGGCCGGCTGGTTCTGTTGGATCTTCGAAGGCGACAGGGTATCCACGGGTCCATTCGTTGATAAAGTACATCCAGAACTGCTCAGCAGCATCTGTCTTGGCGGGCGTGTCGAAAACCGCCTCGTCGTTCAAGTGATTGAACAAATCTAGAAGTCGTGCCTTGAACTCGTCCTCGTTGTCGGTCCAATGGAGTGTGTGAACCAATCGAATGACACCGGCCATGGACTTGGCCTTGCATTTCTTCTCGATGCATTGCTTCACATGGAACCAACACATCCCGCACTTGATCCCGGGTAACGCCGCCTCCAATGCACATGCAATCGCATCTTCGGCGTCGGACATGGTCACCTCCCAAGCTGTCGTGTCATAATCATCGTCCACGACCATGGCCCGAATAACTTCAAACAACTTGTTCAATACGGCCAAGTACGTCTCTTCGCTCCGGTGCGACATGATCGCATAAGCTACCGTGTGCGCTTGATGGCCAAGATCGTTCACGGCAATGACGAACAGCTGGTATCCCATTTCGTTGGTTTTGAACGTGCCGTCAAACAAAATGACGGCCTTGTCCATTCCACCAACAGCCTGGGCGACTCGAGAAAGGTTCGTGAGCGTCGTTTCCGTGAAGGCGAGCATCAAGAACGGGCGCTCCCTTGTCCCAATACCAATTCCGTCGTCCTCGTTTGGGATGGCGAGGTATGGGCGGTTCGCGTCGTCGACATCGATAGCAGGATCAAATTTGTGCTTGTCGTACAATGCTTTGATGGAGGTGTACTGGTTCCGTCGTGCATTCCGGTTTTGCTCTTTGATGTAGTTGGAAATCTTGCTGTGGTTGGAAGGGTCGGCCAAACGGTGGGTAGCATCAATGAGGCCAGCACTGAGAAGGTCCGTAGAAATGGCTTTTGCACCTCGACCTATGACATGATATCAGTAACATAGATGCATTGTACACGCAGCTATTGATAGACGAACCTCGGATATTGTACAGATCCACCAGAGATTTCTCGTCATTTGACAATCCGCGCAGGCCTTGCATGAGCGGCCGAACCAATCAGCTGCGACCGTCGCAGGCTGGGTCCACCCGCTCTGTTGTTTCCGTGTGCGCCTAAGGTCGTATGAAGTGAGTCTTTCATGGATGGGCATGACGCTACCACATACAACATATTTAGTCCGATCAATCGTACCTCCTCTTCACAGTGCTTCAATTCATAGTTGCAATCGCAAACCTTCAACACAAACGTCTTGGTGCACAAGTTCGAGCAACGGCATGCTAAGTAGCAGGAACGAAGGCCGTGGTTGCCTTCTTGTACAGCTTGCTGCAAACCAGGACCTTCAATCATGTCACGGCACAGCTCGCAGATGGGGCCCTTGTGCTTGTAGTCAGAATACGTGCGACTTTTGACAACAGGATGCCCGATCAAAGCAGAAGCGGTGAAGTGGTCCATGACGAAGCCGCCGTTTGGGTTGTCAGGCAGCCCCACGCCGCCAGCCATTGGGCAGTCGTCGATAAACTTGGCGGGCCTGCCCATGATGTAAGTTGCCTGTCAGGTAACGAGTTTGCGGGTTGAGCCAAAGCAGGTGGAAGTGGATTCAAGCTGAGCGGGTGGCAGCGGCTGTGGAGTTGAAGTGGTAAATGGAGGTTGCGGCAAGCGAGCGGGTTTGCATTGAGGCTTCAATCCTTCATTCGAGCGCAGCATGTCCATATGTAATGAGGTGACGACTGGCGGAGGACGAAAAATTGAGGATTGTTGTGTTGAGTGATTGATCAGTGTAATTTTAGCTCCACTTTTCCCGAAAATGCCGCCCAATAACCCACTACCCGACCAACACCATGCCATGCCCGACCAATACCATGTCATGCCTGACCAATACCATGTCATGCCCAACCAACACCATTCGATACCCGACCAACACCATCCAATACCCGACCAGTCCACTTTCAATACCCGACGACTCCATATAGTTGCCAGCAAGCTCACCGACAAGGACGTGCTTGTACAAGTCTTGTGCAGCTACAGTGCTGTGCGCCAACTCAGTTCCCTGGTTGCCAAGGGTCAAGCGCTCTTGGTTGACAACAGTCGTGCTCGGTCATTCTGGCGTGTCATTGGCGCTACGAGACCAAACAAGATGCCATGGATGCAGTTGCCCTGGGTGAGCTTGCCTCCAATGGGCACGAGTTGCGTTTCTTCCCTGGTTTGGCCAAGCTCTGCTACTCCTGTGGCGAGCGCGGCCATGTCAAGCTGGCCTGCCCATCGCGGCCCGCCATTGCCAAGGTCTTGCCTCCCTTGTCTCGCTCTTGCGCCTCGGTGCCAACACGTGGTGGCTTCAGCTATGTTGATGTTGCCAAGCAAGCCATCGACAAGGTCGACACCCTCAACAAGGATTTGCGTGGCAAGATCAATGACTTGGCCGACAAGATCATGGCCATGCAAGGACAAATGGCCAAGTTCATGGCCGATCAAGAGGCCCTGCTAATGGCGTTCAAGTCGGACGTGTCCAAGCAGGTTGTAGCCCAGGTCGATGGTCTTGAGAAGAGATTGTTGGCAACCAAAGAGGAGGTTGAGGGGATTGAGGAACGTTTGGGGTCCCTTGCTGGTTTGGTGGAGGGGCTCTTGGCGGACTTTGAGGCTCTCACCAGAAAGTTTGAGCTCATGTCTGAGTCCATCAAGCCAGCGTTGGAGACAACAATGGAGGATGTGGCCGAGCTGACGGCCCACGGGGCCAAGACCTCTGAGCGGTACATGCGGGTCAACCGTGACCTCGCCATCGTCGAAGTGGATCTCAGGGTTGCTTTGGACGAGCTTCGCTTGTACGACGACTTTGAGGAACGCTTGGCGGCTGCGCAGGAGAAGAATTGGGCCCACCAGGCAAAGGCGCAGGGTTCCATTGCGTACCCCGGCCCCTTGCCCAACAAGTCGTAGTTGTTTTGTTTGCTTTCCCCCCCCCCCCCCTCAGGTCTTAAATGACCCCTACTACCGTTTGCCTGCCTCCCCTATGCTTGCCTGCGCCACCCATCGTGGTGGGTGTGTTTGTACTCCTCCCTTCCTGCTCTCTCTCTCTTGGCCAGGATTTGTGTTGGTTAAAGTCAAATACATGTAGTAGCGACACAAAAAAAAAATCCTGGCAGGGACCCGTTTCGTCCTCAGGACGTTGATCACACTTGTCACGGCATCCCTCATCACTTTTTCTGTTGCTTTCCTTGGTCCCGAGCCATCCACAAACACGCCCAGATACCTCTTCATCTCACTTGGGCCTGCACGCGGTACCTCAACTCCTCTTGACGTCACACTCCCCACTCCACCGTCTCTTGTGTTGAACGCCAGTTTAAAACAGATCCGTATGACTCGGTGGCACAAAGCTTCTTGTGGGGCAATTGTGCACGGCTGGCAGCCAGCATGACGTTCTCATACAGGTACCATCTGTGCCCAATTGGCAGTGCTGGGTCGAGAACAGCCGGAAGTTGATTGTTGTTGCTGCTTTCGAGCGACTTGGCATCAACCCATGCCGGGAAGGTGTTGATGTTGTCGATTCGAATCCCTATATCTGTGCACACTCTGGAGACAAACGCGGCCCAAGAGTTGCCAGTTAGACGCTTCTCATCGAGTACATACCTGGCAGCGTCCTGTCGGACTTGTCGTCGCAGGTGAACAAGGTCATGGTCCAGTCGGAGTGCAAGTGCTGTTTGAAGAACGAGTCGCGCATGGTCAAAGCCCCGGGCGTCAACAATTGACATGGCAAGCACGTCATGTGTGATGGTTGGCGAAACAAAGACACGGTCCAGGCATCCACCAGCCTTGTGCATACTCACAGCCATATCCAGATGCACTGCGAGGTCCAAGAGTCCGTTCCCAAGCGCGACCGCCTCCAGCGGCCGACTTGCAGCGTCTTCTTGCTCGTTTGTATCACCCGCAATCAGTAGTAGCTCGCCCCTTGCATCCGCCGTCTCTATCTCAACTTGTAGGGGACCCAGCAACGCACAAATGGTTGGGTCTTGAGGTGGCGCATAAACGCCAACAATGCGCAGCTGGAAGTCGCCATGGCCCTGGAGGGTGAATGCCACCATGTATCCGTCGTAAACAGACCATCTGCCAACGTAGCCCTTGAGTCTTGGGTCTACTGCAACCAATACACCAGATCCCTTTGCACGCGAGCCGTCATGGGTAACCTTGATCATCATTCTTGGTCGAGCGCCGCACAGTTCAGCCCGCGGGCCCCCTTGTCGGACAACTTGGTCTCTGTAGTTATCACAATGCCCACCCGTTGTTGTTGTGCGTAGTTGAGGGTCTCGACAAGTCGGTCGTGCGCTTGGGAGCCGCAGATGTTGGCAACTTGGATGTTGACAGGGAAATCAGGTGTGTTGAACGGGAATCAACATCTGTGTTGTCGCAGCTCGGTCGGAGTCTTGCAGTCTGTGGTTGCCGCCAACGCGGTTTTCGTCTATTAGTTAAGTTGTTCTGTGATGGAAGTGAAGCAGTACCAAAAGCCATTATCTGATCCAGTAAATCTGAGGAGCCATTAGGTCGGTCGGGTGGAATCATTATTGAGCTTGGGGAATGTCAGCCGTTCGGTCGCCAGTCTCCCCTGTCTCGCCACCTGCGTCATTTGCTGCATGTTGCCATGGTCGCAGTTGGTCTCGGCTTCGTACAACAACACCACGTCCATCCACACGGTGTGCTGGCGGGACTGGCGTCAATTCCCGGTCATTTTTTTTTAAAAAATTTCACCTCAGACAATTACACTTATAATGACATTCAAGCACACAACCACACACGACACAATTGCTTGGAAGATGGGAAGGGAACTTGGGATGTCTTGTGCTTTGACATAGGCATGACCACAGGAGGGCCATGCGATGCTTGTCTTGGGAGGACCAAGCGACTTGGGTGGGGTTCGAACCCACAACCTTCGCCTTGCAAGGCGGGAGTGTTACCACTGTGCCAAAACCACTTGGCGTCAATTCCCAGTCATGTCGGGAACTATCACCCCAGTCGTCTGTCACCGTCCCTGTTTTCTGGCGTTTGCGTCCACGCGGGCCCTCCTCTGACAAATTCGAATCAACTGACTCTGATTGGCGTGCAGTCATTGGTCTCACACCCTGCTTCACCCGCACTTCCCTCAACTCCAGCCAGTTGCGTTAGGTAACGATGCGACCCTGGTCGCCGCACACTACCTCCACGAGTGCCATGCAGGTCTCCCCCCCCCCCCTTCTTGGCAAGCGGTTGGTGGCTCTGCACCCAGTTCCCCTTGGCGTTTGGCAGACACATTTTGCGCTCCCTGGTTTGGCAACCCCACGGTTCGGCTTCGCACAGTCACGGCAACAGTTTGCATTGCGTGTTGGTATGTTGTCTGGTACCCATATCGTTTACTCTCCCATCCTCTCTGTGATCAGCATTTCTCGTTGATGTCACAATGATTGCATAGTTCAGCAACAAAAACCAAAAAAAAGTGTGTGTACTTGATGTGTATAGATTGGTGTGGTGTCGGCCCTGCCTGATTCTGTTCTTGTTCCCCACACATCACCCATGCGACATTGTGTTCCCGCCCTCCCACTTCCTTGTACAAATTGCTCTTTCCCTTTCACTTGTTGTGTTTTGTCTTTGTCTAGTATTTGCTTGTGGTCATTGTTTTGTTTCATTTCATCACCTCTGCTTCCCCCCCCCCCTTATTCGTTTTCCCCCGCCGGTCATTCTTGACCCCTACTGCCACTCGCCTGCCTTCTCTTGCTTGCCTGTGCCTCCTTTCATGGGTGCTTAAGACCCCAGCCTAGTTGCTCTTGTTTCTTGTTCCCGAGCCTCCTTTGTTGGTTTCATGTCTTAATGCATGCAGTAGCAATAAAAAAAAAGCACTTCCCTTGACTCGCCAGGCCGCTCCATGTCAACGTCCATCGTCTCATCCTCTCCGCTGGAAGCCCTGCTCTGCTCCTTTTCCTGTGTTGTCTGTGCCAAAGCGAGGAATGCCACCGCTTTTGCCTTGGCCTCCTCCATCCTCCGGTCTGCCATTGCTGACACCACCATCGCAAGCATCACCACCATCTCCCTTTGCTCCTTTTGCATGGCTGCCATTTGTGCAGCCAGAACACTGGTCTGCGTCTCCGACTCCTCCCTCGTTGCGCGCAAGGCTGCCTTGAGCTCGGCATTTTCCGCCTCAAGTGCGGCAACTTTGTCAACTCCACCCTCACAACCCCCGACTTGTTTGAAGACTGGTCCCTCAGGCGTTGCACAAGCCCGTCCACCAGTTACCGCGGCATACGACTGGCCAGACTGCACCTGGGCGTTGTTTCCTTGGTGAGCGCTACCTTGCGCTTTCTGTTCCTTCTTGGCGCTCTCATTCGCGCGCCAGTCATTGAGCGCCTTGCATTGCACCCGGGTGTGCTCCTGCGAGCCACACGCAAAGCAGAGTAGCTCACTTGTGCAGGTTTAGCAAGGAATTTCTTGCAGAGATTGACTTTGGCGCACTGTTGCAGCTTGGGCACTTGCCAGTGTACCCTAGCCTCGGCAAGGTGCTACAGGCGGCATCTCGAGCAGAAGCAAGGGTGCAGCTCGCAAGCCATGCGTACAAGCTTGTCCCAGAACCTGACATGCTCATATTTGCAAAGGCCATTCGTAGTGGCCGCAAGCCCGCTGTGCGTGTCGCATCATTCTCCCTCGGCTCTTTGGTCACTTTCCGCGTCAAGGTGCTCACGAGACGGCTCCCAACGCTTGCCCAATTGCACATGTACTGGCCAGATCGCGCCCCGTCACCGCTCTGCAGGCTGTGTGGCTCTTTGGATGACCAGCAGCATTGGGTGGTGTGTGCAAGGCTGGCTGACAAGCGGTGGGAGCTTGGCGTGGTGGCCCACAAATGTGTTGAGCTACTTTTGCCAGGCGCTGACACGACCCTTGCTGTCCAGGCAAGAAGTGTGCTTGCCCACTTGTTGCACCCGAGTCGCCTGCGCGCAACAGCGGTGACAAGAACAATGACAAAGCCGACCGACTTGCCGCACAAGGAGTTGCGCTTGACCAAGCATGTAGTTTCTTGGGAGCGTTTCTCGCAACCATTGACTTTGGGGCAGTCCTTGTCATTGGTCACCTACCAATCTACTCAAGTTGCAACAAGGTGCTCAATGATGTAGTCTCGCTGTCAGCGAGGGCCCAGATTTTGGCATACTTGGCACGACTGGCACCAAATCCCGACGTGTTGGTGTTTGCGAAGGCCATTCAGAATGGTAAGAAGCCCTCCGCCCGTGCAGCATCGTTCTTGCTTGACTCCATTCTCACGTTTCAAGTCAAATCTTTGACCGGGCGCCTCCCGACCCGTGCCCGACTGCACAAGTACTGGCCGGACCGAGTGCCTTCACCAAATTGTGTTTTGCGCGGGGCAGTCGACAATCAGGACCATTTGGCGGTGTGTCCACAACTGGACCAGTAGCGGTGGGAACTTGGGGTTGCAGCGCACGAACACGTCGAGCAGCTGCTCAAGGGCAGTGATGCATGCCTCCAGACTCAAGCAAGGTGTTTGCTTGGACATTTGCTGCACCCGAACCATCTCCGTGCCACAGCTGCATGCGTAGTTGATTTTGTTTTGCGTCGCCGCTTCCCCAGGCTGGCTGCGCTTTTGCCCAAGATTGTTGCAAGTGTATCGACGCTCGTTTGGTTGACATTGTGGAAGCCAAGGTGCCAGCGTGTCGTTTGATTGCCACGGTGTCGCACGAGAGCACGGGTGCAAGTATTTGTCAATGCCAAGTGTGCGCCAGCACAGAACGACAGCCTCGCCAGGGCCCACACACCAACTCGCCAGCCCTTGTTGCCTGCCACTACATCTACGAGTCAGTGGTAGGTGACACACCACTCGTAGGCGCAGCGCAGCAAGGGATTGACCCACTCCCAATGGCGACTTGGGTCCACCTTGATGCCATGCCAGGCTTGTCCACCCCAGCATTTGGTCTTGGCCCGTCAGCCCAGCGCTTTGCAAACCGGGTCGCACTACAAGAGTCAAGATCTGCTCCCGTGTCCTTTACCACCGTTCTCTCTTTGACCTTGAACTAATTGTCTCAGTACTGCCACCATTCTTTTGTCCTTCCTTTCTTACCTTGTATCCCCCCCCCCCCCCTCACTTTGCTTTTTGCCTGCACCCTCCCCATAACCTCCCCCACATGCACCCATGATGCTGCCCGTATCCTCACCCTCGGCTTCTGATTCTGACCACCTTTAGTTTGAACACTTCTTCTTTCTCCCTCCCCTCCCCTCCCCACTATTGCCAACCGCTCCTCCCATTGTGTTGTGTGCTTGTTGCTGCCCCCAGGTGTATTTTGAGTATCTGTTTGAGCTTTTCCCCCTCCCTCATAGGAAGTTCAGATCTGATATGTTCATACAAATACATGCAATGTGGTTAACAAAAAAAAATAAAAAGGCAAGACATCCGCGGAGGCACGTGTATACTGCATCAGCGCCTTGGAGACCATCGACCCGCGCGCCTACAAGTCCTCAGAGGAGTTTGTGCAGGGACTGCAATCGGTCGCAGCGGCCATTGCACACATCGACAAGAATAAAGGCTCTGACCCCCTCGATCCGGGCACGCTCGCTTCCATCGAAAATGGCCTGTACGCGGCCATCGGCGACACACCGATGTTTCGCAGTTCTACATTGACTTCGCGCTTGCACGCTCGGATAGTACCGCCATCACCGCGCACGGCATCTCGCAAATCTTTGATAAGGCGCTCTTTAAGCTGCACCCGGGCGAGCGCGAGCGCGAATCACATTGGGAGCGCCTGTTTGGTGCTAACGCGCCCGCCGCCAGGCCCCAGTACCAGCACTCGTCATCCGCCGGCTTGGCGCCCACGTGCGCCTCGTCGTTGTCATCCAGCTCCCGTCCGCCGCCCAACCCACAGCGTGTCCTGTCTCAGCAGTTCAAGCTTGATAACTTTGACGCCCGTTGCTGGAGGTGCTTGACAAAGCACTGTAAGAACAAGCGCCCGCCCGGCGACCGCTTGTGCTTGCTCGCGGAGCACAAGACCACCACCTGCGACAACTGCGGCTGGACGGGCCACATTCCTCGGCTCTGCGACATGCCCAAGAACTTGGCGTGGTCCAAGGTCAAGCGCATTGTCGCTGAGGGAGGTCGTGTCCCTGGCCCATCACGCGCTTCGGCCACAGATGCGCCTCAACGCGCTGCCGGCCGTGCCCCGCAAGACGGGCGTGACCGCCGCGGCCAACCCGTTGGCGACGCTGTCGCGTATTTGGCCGGCCAGTACGACGCCGTCGCCCGTGATGAGGTACTTATTGCCTCCCTGCATGACGGGCACTCTGATTGGTGTGTTGACAGTGGTTGCTTACGCCACATGACCCCGTTTAGGAGTGACTTTGTCGAGTTGACCCCGCTTGCCCCTGAGTAAGATCTCCGTTGCCAACAAGAGCTTTGTGTCCGCTACGCACATTGGGACTGTCAAGCTTCCCCTCAGGCCTGATCACCCGCTGGTCTACCTGTTCAATGTCATCCTTGTGCCTCGTTTGGCCACTCGCTTGCTCTCCCCGCAACTCATCACTGTCGCGTATCCCCGTATCCAATTCTCTACTTTCATGGGAATTCAGTACATTGTGATTCATGCTCCTGATTGTCGCCTGAGGTTGCCTCCCATGCTTCGGCCGAGTTCTGTCCCAGCCCACTGCATGTGCGACGACATCACCCTGCCGCGCTTCCCACTTGTTGCCCGGGGTGGTCTTTGGTTCCTCCCTATGGCTGCCATGCCACCTGAAGTGGGGCTACCTTTGTGCGATGCGGCGTCCGCGCTCCTTGTGCTCTCGCAGGATACTGCTGCTGGTGTGTATGCCGGTGGTTTGCGTGACATTGATACTTGGGAGCCGTTCACACTTGGCAGTGACGACTCGGTTGCCGCGGCCTACGTCGCCATGCACGACGTCGACTACATTTTTTGCGCCAACTCGTTTTTCGACAGCCGGATGGGCAATCCCTGTGAATTTTATCAGATCACGGGCTGTTGTGGCCCAGTGGTTAAGGCGCCGGGCGTCCACTGTGGAGGTCGTGGGTTCAAACCCCACAGGCGGCGATTGTGGTATAGTGTTTCTATAGTCCTTACCACTCGCTTGTGCATGGATTCGGTTTGGTTGCCAAGCACAAGTTAAATTCAAGTTGTTTCAGGTCCAAGCTGTCCGGGGTGGATCCCGCCTGCTCAACTTCAATCTGAGCCCCCTCTTGGCAAGCACCGCGTGTCCCTCTGTGTTCCCGCCTGTGTCAAGTACAAGACCCAAGTCCAAGTCCCTCCAAGCTTCAAGTTTGTGTTGTGTATTTGTTCATGGATTGTCGCCATATGTACAATTGTCCTGAGGTAAAATTTAAAAAAAAAAAAAAATTTTATCAGATCGATTTTGAGCCTGCGTTTGAATTGGCATACACTGCAAGGCCTGCGTCCACGGCAGACCCGATCTCTGGGTCCCCATCTGCTGACCGGCTGCTTCAGCTCCACGTCGCCTACAACCACATCTCTGGCCCATCTTGGACGTTGCTTTGCAAGTCGCTCGGCTTGCACCCCCGCGCTGTTGATTGCCACACATGCGGCCTGGCCTTGACTACGCAGCGACACACATTTGCTGCGTCTCAGTTTTTTTTTTTTTTTTTTTTTTTGGATCACTACCACATGTATTGAAGCTGAAAACCAACATAGAAGTCTTGAAAGAAGGTACAAGAGCAGGAAGGTCACAGATCCAAGACACTCAACGGATGACAAGAGCAAGCAGAGAAAATGGCAAGCAATTGGTGGTAGGGGCACTTGGCCATGGGGACAACAGAGAGGGCAAGGTA
The DNA here is from genome assembly GCA_002102555.1 of Catenaria anguillulae PL171. Classification (NCBI taxonomy): domain Eukaryota; kingdom Fungi; phylum Blastocladiomycota; class Blastocladiomycetes; order Blastocladiales; family Catenariaceae; genus Catenaria; species Catenaria anguillulae. The sequence continues at coordinate 25,360 of MCFL01000072.1, read as the reverse complement.
GAGAAGAGAGAGAGAAAGAGAGAGAAAGAGAGAGAGAGAGAGAGAGAGAGAGAGGAGAAGAAGAAGAAGAAGTAAGCAGACGGAAAGATTCACGTCTTAATGCATGCAGTAGCGATTGGAAAAAAAAAGTAAGCAGACGGAAAGTAACAGGGTCTGAGGTCGACATTCAACCACATCACGGATGCACAAAATGAACAACATGCAACAGAGAACCAAGAAAGTTCGAAGTCAAATAAAGGGAAGCAGAGTCAAAACAACGGTGAGCATACAAGGACAAGGGAAGGTTACGCCATACGCGCAGAGGCAGCAGTTGGAGAAAGCAAGGGGACAAAAACAGAATGTGTACCCGACTGTACCCCGACACAGGTAGCAAAGCGTTGCTGTGAGTGTCCGAACCCAAACCTGGGGGTTGAGAGCCCTGGGAAAGTGCCGTGGAACCGCCATTCGCCAAAGGAAACCGGTGCATACGAGGCTGAGGAGGAGCCAACAAGGGGCGGGCAGCCAGCGTGGCACTCGTAGATGTAATGTGCGGCAACAAGCGCAAGGTTCATGGGCGACCGATGGGCCACTGGGGCGCCTGCCTCCTGACAGTGGGGACATTGACAGGGCTGCCGGGCCACAAGCGGGTTTTCTGGCATGTGTTGCTCGATCGGTCCAACAAGCCTGCAACGCTCCTTCCACAGCACAGTTTGGATGGTCGTGGAAGCGATTGAGACAATTTGCGCGAGGATAGATACGAGGTTGGGAAATTGTTGTTGCAGGCGCACCTCGACTACGCATGCTGCAGTCGCCCGTAACTTGGCTGGATCCATTAGCCGCTCGACGAGTGTCTTTGCTGCCGCTTGGTGTGCCGTCATCCTGCGGCGCCGTAGCAGCTCCACAACTTGTTCGTGCACATCCAATTGGCATGTCCAGAGTATGTTGGCAAGTGTGCGACACTTGAGCCAATGTTGTTGATTGTCGAGAGCACCGCAGAGCACACAATTTGGGGACGGCACCCGCTCTGGCCAATACTTGTGGAGTTGAGCGCGAGTTGGCAGGCGACTCGTCAAAACCTTGACGCGGAACGTGACTGATGCGTCGTCGGCAAACAATGCGGACATGGCTGATGCCTTGCGACCATTGCGAATGGCCCCGTCAAACACCATCAGATCAGGCTGCCCAACCAACTTGAGCATATGCGAGTACAAATCGATGCGGGATCTCGGTCCGCTTGACCATCTCCCTTTACAACCAAGTCTTGCCCTTGCGCCCAAGCACCATTTGGGGCAGCTGATGGTGTTTCTGGACCATCACGGCCGACCTGCTTTTGGTGTCTGCACGTTTGTTGACAATAAATCGGACCCGGCTGACCCACTCATCACCCTGCGTCATACCACCAAGTGCACTTGTGCAGCCATGGACCGTTTCGACGTGCCGGATAATTGCATACTGCTCCACCTTTGCCTAGATTGCAGTGATCCTCGCAGCTGCCAGTATGCGCCGGTTGGGGCTGACTCGCCTGACTGTGTGATAACTCTACCGCTCCATTGCGCACGCCCTATCTCTGCCCGCCAAGTGATATCACGACGCGACGGACCCGATGCCTACATTGTGGACGCGCCCAACCATTGTCTCCCGGAGCACTGCCCCTACTTCACCACATTCCACCCGTTTCAGGTTGACATGGATGTAGATGACGAAGTGGAACACGCTCAGCATGAGCAAGCATTCGCATTTTTGCCATCCACTTGCACCGCACCGCCTACCACGTTGCATCGACTCAATCTAGCCCTTGACTGCTGGACGGATGGGTCCCTGCGTCCTGCTACCGACACTTTGGCTGCATCCATGGGTTTTGGGGCACATTGTCCTGAGCTCGGACTGGAACTGTTTGGCCGCCTACCACCCGCTCGTACCAGCTCCACTCGCCCGGAACTGGCCGCAGTCATTGCGCTTGTTGACAAGCTCCCGGATGGCTCCAAGGCAAAGGTTCATACGGATTCCGCAGCCGTCACGGTTGTTGCGCCAACATTTTTGACCCTATCCGACATCGAGGCCGTTGCAACGCGGCGACCGTCGCCACTCCATGACTTATTGCTCATCCTCCGGGCCATCTCAAGGCAGAAAGACATCCAGTTAGAGTTCGTCAAGGTCAAGGGCCATGCGGGCGACGTGGGAAACGAGAAGGCGGATGTACTCGCCAACCGTGGCGCAAGCCAACGGCAAATCTCGAACCTGCGACAGGATTTCTTGAACACGGTAGATTTTGGTGCAGTTGTGCAGGTCGGTCATGAGCTTGTGTACGCAGGTGTAGGGCGGGCAGTGCGCGAATTGCAGCGTGTTGGAGCGCGCATCAAGCTCTTTGGGTACATGTGTCAACTGGTAGACCAACCAGATCTCGTCACGTTCGACAAAGCAATTCGTAACGGCCGCAAGGCAACGGGCTTCTTTGCATCATTCGCCGACGACGCTTCAGTCACTTTCCGGTGCAAAGTGCTCACTGGGCGCCTACCCACTCGTGCCCAACTACACAAGTACTGGCCCAACCGGGTTCCGTCCGGCTCGTGCCCCCTTTGTAGTGCCATGGACGATCAGGATCACTGGTATGCGTGCCCAGAGCTTGCACTCCATCTTTGGACGACCAAGGTGGACACACATGCACATGTACAAGCACTTTTGCGCCGCCACCGACTTCAACCATCATCCGAGTGTGCAACGTTGCTGGTTGAGCACATCATGGCTGCCCAACGGATCCGGGCAACTGCAGCGTGCGTAGTTGATGCAGGTTTGCGTCGCGATTTTCCTACGCTGGCCCCAGTCCTTGCGCAGATTGTCATGATTGCATCGTCCACAATCAGATTGGTGCTCTGGAAACAGCGGTGCAAGCTGGTTGGACCCATAGACGCCGCCACAGATGATGCGACTGCAGACCGCCCACGCTTACCATGCCGCTGCTGCCCAGTGCGGGCTGCACCAATTCAAAAGCCCCCAACACTTCGTTTGTCACATGCAGCCTCACACTTTGTCCACGAGGTGCATGTAGGATCGCGTCCACTGCTTGGCTCTGCATCAGACTCAATTGCACCTGTATCGCTTGGCGAATGGCGAGCCCACTGCGCATTCCCTGGACTGGTAGTCCCCAGATTTGGCTTCTCAGAGTCTCGGCATCGCTTTGCAATCCGCCTTGGGGTACAAATGGATCCCCACCAAGTTTTTGTTCCATCTCTTTCACCTGCTGCTCTTCATTACTGACCTGATTGGCAACCCTTCCGACCCTTGCTCCAAGAAACAATGCATTCCCTATCAGTTTATCCTTGTCCTGCTTCTGCAACTCTCTTTTCTCTGATTTGATTAACCTCCCTCCCGCAGTCTTCTGTATCTCTCGTGCCTGATTGTTGAGGCTACATCCCAGTTGGCTTTTCCTCTTCTTGTTCATTGAATTTTGAGCAGTCTCAATGTGGCTCCATCTGCATTCTCTTGATCTTATCCTTCTTGCTTTTCCCCCTCATCCCATGTTCCCCTCTCCTATGCCTCATCCCACATTCCTTTTATCACCCTTTCTCTCCCTTTCGCTCATCTCATTTCCCATCCCATTTCCCATCCCATTGTCCCCACTCCCCAATCACACCATGGCCTTGTGCCCCTATTACCAATTGCTTGCACTCTATCCTACTTGCTTTTGCCATTTCTATGGGTGTATTTGGACCTCTATCCCCCCAGCTTCTGTAATTTCACAAAGAACAAAGTGTTGATTATGTCCAGCATAATACATGTAATAGTGATTTAAAAAAAAAAAAAAAAAAAATCGATGCGGGATTGTATCTGTGCTTGACACCGAATTGCGCGGCCCACCTGCGCATACACCAGCTCATGGCCTACCTGCACCAGCGCGCCAAAGTCAATTGCGCCCAGAAACCGTGGCGAAAAGGCGTACATCTCACGGCAATTTGCACCACAACGGGCAAGCTCGTCAGCCTTCTTGTTCCCTGCATTCCCATCATGGCCCTTGACTTTCACGAGATGTACAATCCATGAATAACAGTATAACCACTCTTAGCAATCAATTCAGCGTGTCCAAACAAGCCAAAATCGATTGCCGTTGTGCTACATGCCATGACCGATGCCATGGTTGTTGATGCTCCGGCGTCGCCAATCACTGCATGGGTAGGGCCCATGCCCCATTCCGTCCAACAAGAGCCGGCCTTGGCCCACCTGCAACGTACCTACAAGGTTTCCAACATTGTCAACGAGCGTTCGCTCAACGGAATTCGGTTTTACAAGGTCGTTTTCGCGACACAAGAAGATCTGGCTTCAGCCACCAGCAAGTCACCAACCTTTTTCCGCGGCCAGTTTGTACATGTCCTTGACAATTTGCAACTCTGGCTCAACAAGCGCAGCGCCGTTGCCAAGAACGTGCAAGTGCTTTGCTCCTACAAGACTGTGCGTCGCTTGGGCGAGCTTCTCGCCACGGGTCAGGCCCTCGTGGTTGACAACTGTCGTGTCCGGTCCTTCTCGCGAGTGCTCTGGCACTACGAGAACCTAGAAGATGCCTCGGCTGCCGTTTCGCTTGGCATGTTTTCCGCCAATGGTCATGATTTGTGCTTCGCTGCCAGTTCCACCAGGCTTTGCTACTCATGTGGCAAGTCCGGTCATTACAAGTCGGCTTGCCCATCCAAGCCAGCTACCAAGAATGGCGTCTCTGGTCCGGTGCCCGTCCTTGCATCGGCTACAAGTGCTGGCGGCACCGGCTATGCTGATGCCGCCAAAAAGGCAATCGAAAAAGTAGATCAGGTCGACAAGGACTTGCGGGCCCAGGTCGCCGAGTTGGCAAGCCAAGTCCAGTCCTTGAAAGAGCAGCTGGCGCGGTTCTGCGCTCAGCAGGATGTGCTGCTTGCGGCCATCAAGTTGACTCAGGATCGTGTTGGCAAGGAGGTTGAGGATCTTGGTGCCCGCCAAGAGTCAACGGCTGTCTCAGTCCGGGGGCTTTCAGCAGACTTCAAGGCCTTGGGCTCCAGGCTTGATCAGGCGGCGGCTGAAAGTGCGCGCCCTTTGCAGCTGCCCGTAGCTGTGGAGGACACGCTCAAGAAGCTGTCAATGGACATGGATGATGTATGGGAGCGGCTTGACGGGATGGACGAGAAGGTGGATGCAGTGTGCCGTGCCGCCAGCCGTCGTTGAGTTGTTTTGTGTTTCTCCCCTCCCTTTTCCCCCTCTCCTTTCTCCCTCCCCCTCCCACGTCCCTTCTCTCGCGCTCAAGGCCTTAAATGGCTCCTGCTACCACTTGCTTGCCTTCCTTTTACTTGCTTGTGCCACCCTTGTGGTGGGTGTATTGACATATTCCCTTCCTGCTTTTGACCTCTTTTGGCAAGCTTTTGTGTTGGTAATGTCATTTGCATAATACATGTAGTAGCGATTCAAAAAAAAAAAAGACTTTCACGAGATCCAGCACGAGCTTCTTTTCCTTGACCAGTGCACGAAGGACAAGTAACAAGTCGTGCAGTGGCGACAGGTGACGTGGCCCAATCGCCTTGGCATCGGGCAGGCCCAGAAACATGGGAACAACCTGCACAGCAACAGCCGAGTCTGAGAAAACACGCACATCCGATCCAGCAGGGAGCTTGTCAACAATGGCAATGATAGCAGCAATCTCGGGGCGCAATGAGCTGGTTGGCGCAGGCGGCAAGCGGCCAATGACTTCCAGGTCAAGCTGGGGGCAGTGAGCGCCAAGCCCCATGGCGGCGTTGTCCGTGTCCGTTGCAGGCCGCAACGAGCCATCAGTCCAACAGTCGAGGATCGTGCTGTGGTGTGCTGTGAGCGGCCGTGTGACATTCGCAAGTGGAGGATCTGAGTAGGCCAAGGTTGGACGGTGGCACCGGTCGTTGTCACTGCCGTTGTCGCTGTCTACATCCATATCGTCTTGCACATACCCAGGGAAGAAACTGGACATGTACGGGCAGTGCTCCGGCAATTCGTGGTTGGGCGCGAGAACAACATACGCGTCCACACCATCCCGACGCTTTGTGAGAGACTTGGCTGAGATTGGGTACGTGTACGCAAGTGGGATGGTGACGAGGCGTGCGCTATGCTGCAAATGAATGTACTGCACTTAATGCAAACTTGTCACTCTGCGCAATTTCATCGACAAGTACCAAACAGCCACTTCTAGCCAGACATGTCCACCGGAACTGTGCCGCCTGCTGATGGTGGCACGGCCAACCCGCCGATCCCTGGCAATGGAGCCAAGAACATAAACAATGACGGCGCACCGACCGGCGATCCTAAGACGGCGACCGGATCGCAAAACGACGACAACAACAACGACGGGTTCACCCTGGTCACAAAGCGAGGCCGTACCCGGATTGGCTGCGCCGCGCTGCGCACAAATGGGCAAGGTCCCCGCCCGAACTTTGGCATCGATGACAGCCGTCTCGAGGAATACTCGTTCTCAATCCCGAAAGGCAAGCGGGCCAACATCAACATCGAGGCGGCGGCAGCGGCGGCGCTGGACTTCCACCAGGTCCAGTACCGCCACTTGAAAAGCAAGTGGGGACAAGAGCACGCCGGGCAAGTATGTGCTCAAGGTCGTCTTTTCGTACGCCGGCGAACCGCTGTCGACAATGAGTGTGCAGGGCATCGGCGAGGTCCAAGTGACCAAACATGCCTGGGTGAACATGGACGGTATGGATGGCCGGATTGTTGGTTGGGCGGGGCCGGTGTCCCGCGCGAAGTGGCCGCAGGAGATTGCGAAGCTGTTGATGGATAAGTGGGGCGTCGTGAGCACGAATAGGGCTGTGGATGTCCTTGGCTCGAAATTTGTGCAGGTGTCGTTCCGCTCCGTGTCGGACAGGGATGCGGCGAAGGTTGCTGCGCCGTTGTTCTTTGGGAATCAGTACACGTCCCTGTATGAGACGCTGGAAGATTTCAAGAAAAACTATAAAGATACCGATGTGACGGTGCGTGTGGTGGTCGGACGGGAAGCAATCAACCAGCTTAACACGCTGGACGTGGATGGCGTCAGCGGCCGGGTGATTGTGGTGGATAACAACCGGTCGCGGGACTTCTCGTTTGTGCTGTGGCGCGCTGGAAACCGTGAGGCCCGTGACACGCTTCTGCATTTTTTTTTTTTTCTTTTTCCAATCGCTACTGCATGCATTAAGACATGAAACCAATGAAGGAGGCTCGCGAACAAGAAACAAGAGCAACTCGGCTGGGGTCTTAAGCACCCATGAAAGGAGGCACAGGCAAGCAAGAGAAGGCAGACGAGTGGCAGTAGGGGTCAAGAATGACCGGCGGGGGAAAACGAATAAGGGGGGGGGGGAAGCAGAGGTGATGAAACAAAACAAAACAATGACCACAAGCAAATACTAGACAAAGACAAAACACAACAAGTGAAAGGGAAAGAGCAATTTGTACAAGGAAGTGGGAGGGCGGGAACACAATGTCGCATGGGTGATGGGCGGGGAACAAGGGAGAGCAAAACCAGGCAGGACCGACACCACACCAATCCGTACACAACAAGAACTACCCTCTTTTTTTTTTTTTTTCTGAGCTATGCAGTCATTGTGACATCAACAAGAAATGCTGACCACAGAGAGGACGGGGGAAAAAACAAGGTGGGTACCGGACAACATACCAACCCGCAATGCAAACTGTTGCCGAGACTGCGCAAAGCCAAACCGCGGGGTCGCCAAACCAGGGTATGCCAAATGAGCTCGCCAAACGCCAAGGGGAACCGGGTGTAAAGCCATCGACTGCTTGCCAAGAAGGGGAGGGAGACCTGTGTGGCACTCGTGGAGGTAGTGTGCGGCGACAAGGGCTGCATCGGTGCCCAACCCAACTGGCTGCCGAGCTGCTGATCGTGCTGGCTGGCAAACGTCGCAGAGACACTGGGTGGCATCTGGATCCTCCTCGCCGATCGGCCCAACGAGCGCACAGCGCTGTTTCCAGACCACTTGCCAAATGGTGGCCGATGCGCACATGACGATACGCAGCAGAAGCGGTGCCAGCCGAGGGAACTGTTGGCGGACGGAAAGGTCGACTACGCACGCTGCCGTGGCACGGAGGGATCGTCCTGTCAACAACGAGTCAACAAGGGTACGTGCCGACTGAGCATGGGCCGTTAGGCCGTGCTTACTGAGCAATGCCTCGACTTGGTCATGGACGGCAACGCCGCACTCCCAGAGCGCGTCTCGGAGGCTTGGACACACACACCAATGGCCCTGGTCGTCGAGCGCGTTGCACAGGACACAGAGCGGGGACGGGACACGACGCGGCCAGTACCGGTGAGTTTGTGCACGCGTCGGCAGGCGGCCAGTGAGTGCCTTGAGGCGGAACGCCACGAGGGAGTCGAGTGCAAATGACGCACGCATAGCCGTCATCTTCTGCCCATTGCGCACAGCCTTGTCAAATACAATCAGGTCGGGATGGGGGACTAGCCGTCCAAGGTAGGCAAGGAGGTCGACCCGCGCACACGTCTGCATGACGCGACGGATTGCATGACCCAGCCGACAGTACACAGCCTCGTGGCCCACCTGCACAACTGCGCCAAAATCGACGGACTGGAGAGTGTCTGGCCCGAGCGAGCAAACGCCATGAGAAAGCGTGCCGCAACGCGCGAGGTCGTCGGCCAAGTCATTGTTGTAGTCGCCCGAGTGACCCTTGACCTTGACAAAGTCAATCGCAGCATGCTTCTTGTCGGTTACCCACTTGAGGACAAGCAGGAGGTCGTGGAGCGGGACGGGTGGCGGTGCCCAATTGCTTGGGCTGGGGACAAGGCGAGGAAAGGCGGCGTGACGTGCATGACAACGGCCGAGTCGGTGTGGACACGGAGGCGTGCACCCCTGGGGAGGGCGTCTACCAAAGCGAGGACAGCGGCCAATTCCGGGCGGGACGAGCTCGCGGGGCCGGGAGGCAAACGGCCAGCGATCTTGAGGCCGAGGCTGGGGCAGTGTGCGCCGAAACCCATCACAGATACCTCAGTGTCGGACGGAGGGATGAGGGAACCGTCGGTCCAACAATCTAGAGTCTCGTCCGGCAAGGGTCCGATGCACCTTGATGCGCTGGGCACTGGCGGCGCCGCAAATATGGACGCAACCGGCTTGCGCTCTTGGACGTCGGCGGAGAGATCTGGGTCCTCGGGTGGGCTGGGGAACAGGGTGCGGTACACGCAATGTTCCGGCAAGTCATGGTCGGGCGCCAAGATGATGAAAGCTACCGGGCCATCGCGGCGGGAGATGACAGAGCGGGCGGAGATTGGGCGCGCGTCCGTGAGCGAGAGCACCGTGACACAATCCGGGGTGTCGTCGACGCACGTGGCGTATGGGCATGCCAAGGGGTCGGCACAGTCGAGGCAGAGGTGGACAAGGATGTGGCCGACGGGTGACACGCTTCTGCAAAACGATGGGCGGTTCCGTTTGAATGGTGCGCGAATTCAAGTGTACAAGCGGGCGACACGGTTGTGCTTTTCGTGTGCTGGGCATGACCACGTCCGTGCCCAGTGTGGTGCGTGGAAAGAATGGTGTGCCCCTCAGGATGCCGCAAAAGAGCGGGCCGTGCAACGTGCAGCGGGGAGCCAAGGTGATGGGCACGTGGTGGCCGGCCGATCGTATTTGGCGGCGGCGGGCGGTGGTGCAGGTTTAGTGCGTGACGCCACAACGGGACGAGGTGAGGGCGAATCAAGGTGCGTTGCGGAGTTGACCGCTGAAAATGCCGAGCTGAGGGCGAGCAATGCCGAATTGAAGGCGACGGTCACGAGACTCGAGCGTGCGGTCAATGACATGAAGGGCAGCAGCCGCCGTATGGAGGAGGCGGAAGCAAGGAACAGCAAGTTGTTTGGCATGATGTTGGCAGCCTGGACGGCTGCGTTGGACAAAAGCAGTCACGGCGAGGCCAAGTGCAGGGAGATGCTCGCGGAAATGCGAAAGCTAATCGATGCCGATGACCGCACCACTGTGGCTGGATCGGATGAGGAGAGGATGGACGTCGATCTTGAGCCGCCCAGACCACCACGACCCGGCCCCCTTGTACCGCACCCTGTTCCCCAGCCCACCCGAGGACCCGGATCTCTCCCCCGACGTCCAAGAGCGCAAGCCAGTTGCGTCCATATTTGCGGCGCCACCAGTGTCCGGCGCCTCAAGGGGCATCGGACCCTTGCCGGATGGGCCTCTTGACTGCTGGACTGACGGCTCCCTCGTCCCCCCGTCCGACACTGAGGTGGCTGTGATGGGCTTTGGGGCACACTGCCCCAGCCTCGGCCTCAAGCTCGCTGGTCGCTTGCCTCCTGGCCCTGCAAGCTCGTCCCGCCCGGAATTGGCCGCTGTCCTTGCTTTGGTGGACGCCCTCCCCAGTGGTGCACGCCTCTGTGTCCACACCAACTCAGCCGTTGTCATGCACGTCACGCCACCATTCCTCGCCTTGTCCCCAGCCCAAGCAATCAGGCACCGCCACCCGTCCCCGCTCCACGACCTCCTGCTTGTCCTCAAGTGGGTGACCGACAAGAAGCATGTTGCAATTGACTTTGTCAAGGTCAAGGGTCACTCGGGCGACTACAACAATGACTTGGCCGACGACCTCGCGCGTTGCGGCGCACTTTCTCGTGGCGTTTGCTCGCTCGGGCCAGACGCTCTCCAGTCCGTCAATTTTGGCGCAGTTGTGCAGGTGGGCCACGAGGCTGTGTACTGTCGGCTGGGTTGTGCAATCCGTCGCGTCATGCAGACGTGTGCGCGTGTCGACCTCCTTGCTTACCTTGGACGGCTAGTCCCCCATCCCGACCTGATTGTATTTGACAAGGCTGTGCGCAATGGGCAAAAGACAACGGCTATGCGTGCGTCATTCGCGCTGGACTCCCTCGTGACGTTCCGCCTCAAGGCGCTCACTGGCCGCCTGCCGACGCGTGCACAAACTCACCGGTACTGGCCGCGTCGTGTCCCGTCCCCGCTCTGTGACCTGTGCAACACGCTTGACGACCAGGGCCATTGGTGTGTGTGTCCAAGCCTCAGAGACGCGCTCTGGGAGTGCGGCGTTGCCGTCCATGACCAGGTCGAGGCATTGCTCAGTAAGCACGGCCTAACGGCCCATGCTCAGTCGGCACGTACCCTTGTTGACTCGTTGTTGACAGGGCGATCCCTCCGTGCCACGGCAGCGTGCGTAGTCGACCTTTCTGTCCGCCAACAGTTCCCTCGGCTGGCACCGCTTCTGCTGCGTATCGTCATGTGCGCATCGGCCACCATTTGGCAAGTGGTCTGGAAACAGCGCTGTGCGCTCGTTGGGCCGATCGGCAAGGAGGATCCAGATGCCACCCAGTGTCTCTGCGACGTTTGCCAGCCAGCACGATCAGCAGCTCGGCAGCCAGTTGGGTTGGGCACTGATGCAGCTCTTGTCGCCGCGCACTACCTCCACGAGTGCCACGCAGGTCTCCCTCCCCTTCTTGGCAAGCAGTCGATGGCTTTACACCCGGTTCCCCTTGGCGTTTGGCGAGCACATTTGGCATACCCTGGTTTGGCGACCCCGCGGTTTGGCTTTGCGCAGTCTCGGCAACAGTTTGCATTGCGGGTTGGTATGTTGTCCGGTACCCACCTTGTTTTTTCCCCCGTCCTCTCTGTGGTCAGCATTTCTTGTTGATGTCACAATGACTGCATAGCTCAGAAAAAAAAAAAAAAAAGAGGGTAGTTCTTGTTGTGTACGGATTGGTGTGGTGTCGGTCCTGCCTGGTTTTGCTCTCCCTTGTTCCCCGCCCATCACCCATGCGACATTGTGTTCCCGCCCTCCCACTTCCTTGTACAGATTGCTCTTTCCCTTTCACTTGTTGTGTTTTGTCTTTGTCTAGTATTTGCTTGTGGTCATTGTTTTGTTTTGTTTCATCACCTCTGCTTCCCCCCCCCCCTTATTCGTTTTCCCCCGCCGGTCATTCTTGACCCCTACTGCCACTCGTCTGCCTTCTCTTGCTTGCCTGTGCCTCCTTTCATGGGTGCTTAAGACCCCAGCCGAGTTGCTCTTGTTTCTTGTTCGCGAGCCTCCTTCATTGGTTTCATGTCTTAATGCATGCAGTAGCGATTGGAAAAAAAAAGGGATGGTGACGAGGCAGTCAGGCACGTCACACTTTGTTGACGACAATTGGCAGTTACCCGTATCACCACAGTCAAGGCATAAATGGAGGAGAGTGTGGTCGGGGGGCACAACACCCTTGTCAAGCATCAGGCAAGTACATTCTGCAAGGTGGCGCAGTGTGGCGATTTGTCCGTTCACCATGTTACGGGAATCAACGGCAACACACACACCAAAGGTTGGCAGCCCATTTTCCCCCAAGAAGACCATGAGTTGGCCGACATGGTGTCGCGGCGAAAGGGCCAGGCAGGGCTGAATCGGCATTGCAGCAACTGGGCCGAGAGATGTGCACCAGTCGGAAGCGGCGTTGCTCAAAGCAACCAGGGCATTGTGCAGGCGACCATGGCGAGGGCATCTCTTGGCAAGCAAATGCCGGATAGAGGCGAACGCATTTGCATACCGTGCTGGGGTACTGTCCTGATCTTGGAAGCAACAGAGGGAAACAAGGGGAGAAAGTGAGTAAACACCAGCATCATGGAGACGGGAGCGCAAGGTATGAAGGACAGGCAATGGGATAACGGCCTCCAAAGGGATGTCATCCACCGGACAAACACGTAAAGGGTCAGTACGCCCAACGAGGTGAATCGAGGTGAGAGAACCAGAGAGAAGGGGAAGAAGGTTTAGAAGCGGAGAGGCAGGGAGATCTGCTGATGTAAACTGGCTTGGTGGGTGCGAGAGTGGGTTGGCCCACCAACAGATTGCATGTTGGGCAAGACTGGATATGGCGCATGCGACTTGAAAACGCTCGCTTTGCACGGGTTGGCTCAAACAGTAGCGAAGGTGTGAGACTCGAGCTGTGAGGATGGTGTGCTTGATGGAGGCAAGTCCGTATGTGGCTGCATCGTAGAAAAAACGAGACCGGTGTGTTGGATGGCAATCTCGCCGCAGCTCGAACCACTGCACGGAGCTTCGCATCAAGCTGGTCAAGGAAAGTCAGTGACGGGATGTAACCAAACGCACGGTACGCGACCGCGGGGACGATTGCTGAGTTGATCACGTATACCACAATCCTGGCTGGGACCCGTTTCGTCCTCAGGACGTTGATTGCACTTGTCACGGCATCCCTCAACACTTTTTCCGTCGCCTTCCTTGGTCCAGACCCATCCACAAATACACCCAGGTATCTCTTCATCTCTCCTTGGCCTGTGCGCGGCACCTCAACTCCTCTTGACGTCACACTTGCTCGCCAGGCCAAGTACAAAGATGAAGCCGAGCGATGGGCCAACAACACGCAGTCGTATCAACTGCACCCGCGCATTGAAGGAGGGACCTACATCATCACGTTCACAGGTCCCATTCCTGGCAAACTCTTTGGCGGTTACTCCTTTGGCGCCCTGCCTTACACGTCCCTCAAGTACAATGCCGTCCAAACAAACACCATCACCATTCCAAGTACAATGCCGTCCAAACAAACACCATCACCATTCCGCAATCATTGCTCTACTTTCCGAGTTGCGACTGTTGCTTTTTCACCTGCAATGGTTGGTGCTTGCACATGCTGGTGGCGTCAATTCGCATCGGGATTCGGATCCATCAATCCCTCCCGCAAATGGCGACACTGCAGGCAGTGGGCCGCCCTGCGAGGCAAGATCATCGGCACCGTCCTCGCCGCGTGGGTCCTGCTTTGGACGACCGCCAATGACAAGTTCTTGGTGCTTCCCCCCACCGATAGCCGTTGTATTTGTTAGTCCCAGCTCTTTTTATTGAATTTATACACGATATATTAATATATACTTCTTTGCGAAACAAATGGCCATGGCGAACATGTAGCATCTGCCAAAATGCCAAATTTGGTGTGCGGTTCCCGAAAATGCCGCCCAATAACCCAATACCTGACCAATACCATGTCATGCCCGACCAATACCATGTCATGCCCGACCAACACCATTCGATACCCGACCAACACCATGTCATGCCCGACAAACAACATTCGATACCCGACTGTTCCCACAGCCTCAAAGTCCACCCGACCAACCACCATCCGCACCCGACCAACGCCATCCAATACCCGACCAGTCCACCTTCAATACCCAACGAATACCATTAGCCGCTTGCTGGCCCAGTCTTGCACATCGCCAACAACATGCAGGAACCGGCCGCAGAAAAAGCGAGGGGACTGGTCAATGGCGGACGCCATGTCTTGTTGATTGCCAAAGATGGCCTTGTAGAAGGGAGATCCGTTGACAAGCTGCTCACCGGCAATGGCGGTCGACTTGTACTTGTGCTTGAGGTGCTCAAGGGCGGCATCTTGATTGACAGAGTGGGGTATGGGCCCTACCCAAGCCATGAACAGCGATGCCGGGGCGTCAACATCCATGGCGTTGGACATGGCAATCGTATTGTGTACACGGATAGGGGTTGCGGGGGGCTTGCCGAGTTGATTGCTTAAAGTTAAATGTCTTGGCTATGCATAGATTTACATTGATGGCATATGTGTACGGTCCCTGCCAGGATTGTGGTATACGTGATCAACTCAGCAATCATCCCCGCGGTCGCGTATCGTGCGTTTGGTTACATCCCGTCACCAACTTTCCTTGACCAGCTTGACGCAAAGCTCCGTGCAGTGGTTCGAGCTGCGGCCCGATTGCCATCCAACACGCCAGTCTCGCTGTTCTACGATCCAGCCACATACGCGCTCGCCTCCATCAAGCACACCATCCTTGCAGCTTGAGTCTCGCACCTTCGCTACTGTTTGAGCCATCCCGTGCAGAGCGAGTGCTTTCAAGTCGCATGTGCCATATCCAGTCTTGCCCAACGTGCAATCTGGTGGTGGGCTAACCCACTTTCACACCCGCCAAGCCGACTCATGCCACAAGGGCTTCCTGCTTCCCCGATTTTGAACCTCCTTCCCCTTCTCTCTAGTTCTCTCACCTCGATTCACCTCGTTGGGCGTACTGACCCTTTACGTGTTTGTCCGGTGGATGACATCCCTTTGGAGGCCGTTATCCCATTGCCTGTCCTTCATACCTTGCGCTCCCGTCTCCATGATGCTGGTGTTTACTCACTTTCTCCCCTTGTTTCCCTCTGTTGTTTCCAAGACCAGGACAGTACCCCAGCACGGTATGCAAATGCGTTTGCCTCTATCCGACATTTGCTTGCCAAGAGATGCCCTCGCCATGGTCGCCTGCACAATGTCCTGGTTGCTTTGAGCAACGCCGCTTCCGACTGGTGCACATCTCTCGGCCCAGTTGCTGCAATGCCGATTCAGCCCTGCCTGGCCCTTGCGCCGCGACACCATGTTGGCCAACTCATGGTCTTCTTGGGGGAAAACGGGCTGCCAACCTTTGGTGTGTGTGTTGCCGTTGATTCCCGCAATATGGTGAATGGACCAATTGTCACGCTGCGCCACCTTGCAGAATGCACTTGCCTGATGCTTGACAAGGGTGTTGTGACCCCCGACCACCACTTGTGCCTTGACTGTGGCGATATGGGTGACTTTTTTTTTTCTTTTTCTTTTTTTTGTAAACCACATTGCATGTATTTGTATGAACATATCAGGTCTGAACATCCTATGAGGGAGGGGGAAAAGTTCAAACAGATACTCAAAATACACCTGGGGGCAGCAACAAGCACACAACACAATGGGAGGAGCGGTTGGCAATAGTGGGGAAGGGAGGGGAGGGAGAAAGGAGAAGTGTTCAGACTAAAGGTAGTCAGAATGAGAAGCCGAGGGTGAGGATACGGGCAGCATCATGGGTGCATGTGGGGGAGACTATGGGGAGGGTGCAGGCAAAAAGCAAACTGAGGGAGGGGGGGGGTGCATCTGAAAGTGGGGGAGGGGGGGAGGAACACAAGGTAAGAAAGGAGGCGATATGGGTGACTGCCAATTGGCGCCGGCAAACTGTGACGTGCCCGACTGCCTCGTCACCATCCCACTTGCGTACACGTACCCCATCTCGGCCAAGTCTCTCACAACGCGTCGGGACGGTGTAGAAGCGTATGTCGTCCGAGCACCGAACCACGAGCTGCCTGAGCATTGCCGATACATGTCTAGCTTCCCGGGGCACGTCCAAGACGACATGGATGTTGACAGTGACGATGGCGACAGCAATGATGACGGCCACCTCCAAGCTCAGCCTACTCAGTTCCACCTCTCGCCAATGTCACACAACTGCTCACAGCGCACCATGACGCTGTTCTTGACTGCTGGACCAATGGCTCGCTGCAACCCACTACAGATACGGCTGATGCCGTCATGTGCCTCGGTGCCCACTGCCCCCAGCTCAACCTGGAGATCTTTGGCCAACTGCCGCCTGCTCAAACCAGCTCATCACGCCCCAAGGTTGCCGCTGTTATTGCAATTATTGACAAACTTCCTGTTTGATTGCGTGCGCGTGTCTTTTCAGACTCAGCTGTTGCTGTGCAGGTCATTCCAATGTTTCTGGGCATGTCTGATACCAAAGCAATTGCGCCACAGCACCCGTCACTGCTGCACGACCTGTTACTTGTCCTTCGCGCACTAGTCAAGGAAAGGGATATTGTGCTAGAGCTCGTCAAGGTCAAGAGACACAATGGGAACGTGAAGAATGAGAAGGTGGACGAGCTGGCTCGCTGTGGTGCAAATTGCCGCGAGGTGTGCGCCCTGTCACCACAATTTTTAAGCAGAATCAACTTTGGTGCACTTGTGCAGATTGGCCATGAGTGGTGTTTGGACAAGTTGGTCGCACAATCCGGAATCAAGCGCAGTTGCAATCCCGCATCGAGTTGTATTTGTACATGCTCAGACTGGCTGGCCAGCCAGACCTGATGGTGTTCGACAGGGCCATTCGCAATGGTCGCAAGGCGTCATCCATGTTCGCGTCGTTTGCTGGCAACTCATCAGTCATGTTCCATGTCAAGGTTTTGACAGGCCGCCTGCTAACTCGCGCTCAGCTCCACAAGTGTTGGCCGGTCCAGGTGCCATCCCCGAATTGCGTACTCTGTGGCGCCTTTGACGACCAGCAGCACTGGTACAGATGCCCGGCGCTTTCCGATGTTCTCTGGACGTGCCAGCTGGATGTGCATGACCAAGTGGAGGAGCTACTACGGCGCCATAAGATGACAGCTCACTGTGGACTGGCAACAACCCTTGTTGAGCGGCTCATGAGCGCAGCCAAGACCTGAGCAACAGCAGCATGTGCGGTCAATGTGCATCTGCAGCAACAGTTCCCTGACCTTGCACCCATCCTTGCACAAGTTGTTGCGATTGCCTCCACGACCATCCAGACTGTGTTGTGGAAGGAGCGCTGCAAGCTAGTTGGACCTATTGAGTGACTGGCACCAGAGGAGCTGCCAGCTCAGCAACCCTGCCAATGTGCCCACTGCCAAGAGGGGTGCATCTCAAGAACCCGATGGTCGCCCATGGATTCTGCGCTTGTTGCCACACACTACACCTACAAATGTCGCGTTGGTTGCTCACCGCTTGTTGGCTCCTTTGCCCCCTCGCACACACCTGTCTCCTTTGGTGAATGGCGATTCCACAACACGTTCCCAGGGCTCTCAACTCCCCAGTTCGGATTTGGCCATGCACAGCAACGCTTTGCTACCCGTGTTGGGGTACAGTCAGGTACACATTCCGTTTTTGTCCCTTCACCGTCTCCGACTGCTATCTCCGCACTTGTGGTGTGACTTTCCCCTGCTTCATTCTGCACGCTGTTGCCTCAACCCTGTTTTTTTTTTATCATCTATTTTCGGATTTTTGATTTTCTTTGCATGCTGCTGACACTTTGCATCCACAATGTGGTTGAGAGTTGACTTTTGGATTTTGTTACGCCTCTCCTGTTTACACCCTCTTTTTTGCTCTCCTTCTCACCCTCTCATTTGACCCCATGGCCAAGTGCCCCTACCACCAATTGCTTGCCATTTTCTCTGCTTGCTTTTGTCATTGAGTGTCTTGGATCTGTGACCTTCCTGCTCTTGTACCTTCTTTCAGGGCTACTGTGTTGGTTTGTCAGCTTCAATACATGTGGTAGAGGCCCCCCCAAAAAAAGGAAGATGCGTCACATTATGTTTCCCAGGGGCCAAGGGGTGAATCAACCAAGGGATAAAGGATGTTTAGCTGATTAGAAATGACAATTTGAAATGAGTATGTTTTCAGGGGTACATACAAGTGAAACAGGAGCACGCAGACACAAAAAAGACATTGCTACAAAACAATTATAGGCACTAGCTTAGCAGAGCCTTATTCAAGGCAAGCAGTCGAAGATTTGGATGGTAATCCAGCATGGACCAGTCTTGTTGGATGTGAAGCAAGCTATAAAGCATGTTTGAAAGGAGATGCTTGACAATACGATGGCCAGCTGGGCAGCTGCTCTGACCACGAGGAAAGACCCACAATGGAAAGTCTGCTGATCCATACTTGAAAGAAGCGTTTGCATCATATCGAGTTGCAATGAAGGCCACCTCTGTTTGCTGCAGCTGGCAAACGTCAAGGTGAACCATGCTGCCAGCTGGAGTTGTCCAGTAGGTAGATCTTCTTGACTGGGGGATCTTTTCGAAGGACCTCCATGATAAAGCAGCGCATTGCTTGGCCTGGTTTGAGGTGGCGAGAATGGTATAGGCACATGTACAGCGCTCGCCACATGGCCTCATCGCCTGGAATGAGGATGTTGAGCATGTTACCATCAAAGACTTCTTCAATGGCAGTGCTGTCGCCATTGATGACTTGAGAAAGGAGCAGCTGGAGTTCCATCCTTTCTGTCAAATTGAACTGGTTGGATTTCGAATTGACCCAAATCTTGTTGATCAAGTCGCAAATTTGGCGCAATGACTCTGGATTGCTGAGTTGAACGTCTCATTTGCAAAAGAAACTTGCAAAGCTGGCAAGTGTTACAGTTTGGCAGAGTGCGATGGGATCGTTCCTGAACAGCGCTTGACAGATAGTCTGGATTTCCGCTGGCTATCCTCATCTCTGAGCATTCTACGACCTTGTCAAGATATGTACTTGAGGTAGCTCTGGCGCAATGAAAGATCAGTGAATGGGTTTCGAATAAGAAACGCTTGATGAAGGCGCAAATTGCTTGAAGTGTGGTCAAGATCTTGTCGCTGAGAGAACGGAACACTCTGCCAGTGGCGGAGAAGAAATAGGAGCAAGAGCATCGCTGCAGCTACGACCTCCTGAAAGTTGGGAATGCTGATGGTGTTGCTGAGGACGTAGTTATAGAAAGGAGAGGGCAAGAAACACGTGGACAGAGCTGGATGTGTCAGGATGAGTTCATGGCAAGCACAAAGAGCTTTCGTGTGATGTTTCGAGGTTCAAGGTATCATTTTCTATTGTCGTCCAGCAAAAAATTTGCTTGTCCCACATTTGTCCACTTGCTGTCCGAAGACGTTAAGGCCCGCATGTGGCTTACGTCTGGCACCCCGATCGTCTGGTGCCGATCGCACGTCTCACCTTTCAACAAAGGGCAACAACGGCATCTTTTGCTTGCCGTCATCGGACATTGTGAATTATCGCCCCAAAGTTCCCTGCATGTATGTACTTGGTCTGCGCATTCATACGCTTCACGCACTGTCATCTTTTGATGCCATTCCCGCTCCGACGTCAAGCGTTTCATCGTTTCAGCCGTCCACCCGATTGCCAACCAGCTAATCAGGTTCTTGCTTCTACCACCGTGCTCCACCATTCTCCACAGTCCTGTTTCATCACAATGACTGCCGCAACCAACTACAGCTTGTTCCTTTTTCGGAATGCAAAGTCGACGCTGACCCTTGTGGCCGAACTGCCGAGCTATCGGTTCGCAAAACTTCGAGTCTTCTGCACGCCGATGCAATCCTCCTGCTCACGGTTCGGATGGACAATGCAATAATTTCACAGAGTAAGCACATGACTGCGATTCCGCTGCCTCTTCGTCCCCCGTCATTCCGCCGCGACCACTGGACGCCATTTGCTGTTGTTTCCGGTCTGCCAAATGCAGAATCAGTCGCCAAACTCGAATCGCTGCTGCAGCGCTACGCCTTGCCACTTCCGAGAAACCACCGCGACATCGACGTCGTTCAGGACAAGTCGCTTGCACTTGCCAAGAGCCTGATTGATTTAGACCGTGCCACCAACAATCCGCAATCTGCCGAGGTCACCGTCGCATGGGAGCGACCTGACTTGCGTAACCATGCCCTTTCCAAGAACATCATCTTCCCTATCAGTGTGCGACACACTACATTGCCTGGCCCACGCCCAAAGTCATTTAACCATCGCATTCACAAGGCTTGGGGCGACAAAGCGTTCGCTCAGACATCCCAATCATCTGTGTAACCGCCTCCTTGTGACGATTATCGGTAGCTTATTGACTTTTTTTGACACCTATATCTTTTTCTTATTCATCACGACCTGCAGTTCTCAATAGTGTGCCCAACAGCGATCTTTGGGCCGCTCAGTCTCCTCATCTGGAAATATTCAACCTGACATGCAAAAAGCACAGAATACAGAATGCCAAAACGGCCACAATTGGGATGGTCGACGTATGGATGGACAATACATAGCCAATACGTGACGGCGCAGAGAAACACGTGAGACAGGGATGGCACACTTGATGATAGAAATGATGTCGAAAATGAACAAACGCTACATCTCATACATGGATTTGTCAAGGCCCTCAAAGTACGGATGCTGCAAGGCGCGGGCGGCAGAAGTGCGCTGCCCAGGAAAGTATGTGAGGAGGCCCTATACAAGCCCGGCATTTCGGCGTTAAAATTTCTCAGTTGCAAGGAAGAGCCACATGAATGCAAGTAACGCACATCCAACAAGTCCACGCCAGCGGTACCCAGCTTGTCCGCATACAATTCCAGACTTGACTTGGGCCATTTGGGGAAATGAGGTTTGTAGTCAGGGAGATCGTGCACGCCTGGCCAAATCTGCTCGTCGGGTGTCCCGAGCACTTGGAAAATCTTGAAAAGCTGGTCAATTTCCGAGTCCCCAGGGAACATGGCATTGTGTATGGCCATTTCGCCAAAAATGCAGCCGATGGACCACATGTCCAAGCCGATGCCGTAGGTCTTACAGCCCAAGAGCACCTCTGGTGACCTGTACCAAAGCGTCACAACCTGGTGCCGCGAGAAATCGGAAGATCAGTGTTCAAACTGAAGAGAGGAATGATCATGAATGGTGAACGACGAACCTCGTGGGTGTAATTTCTGAGCGGAACGCCAAAGCAACGGGCAAGGCCGAAATCGGCAATTTTGAGCGTTCCATTTGCGTCAATAAGCAAATTCTAAGAAACGCAACAATCAAAGGGAAATCAGCATGAGAACTTAACACACAAAACACTCAGCAACCGTACCTGAGGCTTCAAATCCCGATGAATGATACGACGGGCATGGCAATACCGCATTCCACTCAACAGTTGATACATGTAACTCTGACAAATAAAAGAAAAAAAGAAGTAGGGAATGTGTCAGTGAGCTTGTGGGTGGGTCACAGATACGTGAAATGTGAAATGAATGAAACGAAAGCGACTGGCATACCCTCACAACTTCGGCGGGCATCCCTTCGGTCGCATTCTCCATGTGCTTCTTGAGGTCGTAGTCAAGAAACTCAAACACTAGCTGCAAGTTGTGTTTGTCTTGGTAGACAATGGTGTAGAGCCTGGGAAGTAGCAGGGTGCGGTCAGTAAAAGGGTAACTTTGATAGACAGGATAAGGGTCAAACGCACTGAACAATGTTTGGGTGCCTGAGCTCTTTGAGTACAGTAATTTCCCGCAGCGATGTCGACGGCATGCCATTCTCTGCCAAAAGAAATGTGAGAGTCAGCAATATGCCATTTCCACCGCAGTAAGCCTACATTCGGCTGGGTGGACTCCAAACCTTCATTCTCAAGTTTGATTTTTTTGAGAGCAACAATTTTGCCTGTCGCCTTTTCGCGTGCCTTGAAGACAACTCCGTATGTGCCTTCGCCAAGCTTGTGAAGACGTTGGTAAGCCCCGATGTCATTCGGAGCCGGGTCGGAAGTGGCCATGGACATGGTACGGAGGGATAGCTGGACGAAACGGTGGAATGAGCCCTCTTGGTGCGATCGAATGCGCTGGCTGGACGCAAATGTGGGTGATTCGAAACGGTGCCGGGCGACGTCACAAACGGGTGGGCGCTAGGAGTAGGAGCCGGAAAGGGAATTCAATACGAGGGGCGAGATTGCGGAGAGCTGCGGTCCATAGCGGGGGTTTGTTGTGCCTGGTAATTATGCCTGTTTGAAGAATTTTTCTCAGACAACATGTCTCAGGTCATCCCATGTGAATTGATCGGCGGTGTGCTTGAGATCGACTTGAACGAGAGTGGACCTAAGGCAAGACAATGCGAGTATAAATATTTAGTACATATATAACTCTTTTGACCACGAGTCTCAAACCTCGCTCATAAACTACCACAATCTGGGTGTCGAATTGCCCTTTGGGTTATGTCTGTAGGGGAGAGGTGGGACATTGCTTTAATTGCTATGCATTTCTGTTGCAGGTGACATGCTTGCGCTTACTGCATAGTACGAGTATTCAACCAAGTAAGACATCGCCTGGTGAATAAGTTTCATGAAATCAATTTGGGCATGTGAACAGCGAGATGATACAGACACAAAACAACGCGACATGGGAATACACTGTCAAGGTCGTAAAGCCAATGGGACCCTTGCACTTCTTGCATCGTTCAACCAAGGCCACCACCAGGTCTACCTCCTCTCATCCGTCTCATCTCTTAGCTGGCCGCCAAAGTGAGTGGCATGACCATTGTCGATACCGTGAATGTAACAGTTGACTTTGAACTTGCGACGAGGAACTCTTCGGTTTCCACGCTCCCGGCGGTCTGAGAAAGTATTTGAATGGGATTGAGCGCATGATGCGCTAACATTTCTTCTTTCACGTCCTTAACTTGATCGTCGCGCTTGCCCAACTTGAAGCCCGAAAAGATGGATGACTTGGCCGGCTGCCGCCGTTCAAACCGCAGCTTGACTTCCACAAATAACCGGTCGGATGTGTTCAAGTCACTGCATCGACAAGTAGGCCGTGTCGGTTAAAACATCATTCGGGAGGGCAAGGGGCGCAAAAAAGAGAGAAAAGACCACTTACAATGATGCTTCCTCATGCAACGTGACCTTGTCACTCAGGACGAGCAACGGGCGGCTGGAGAAGAGAGGGGCCGCATTGGAATCCTTGCTTACCGACACAAGCACGTAGCACATTTGCCGCTCGGCCAACACCCATTCCAGCCCACCAATTTGACTCACTTTAAGTGTGACGATTCCACTCGTGCGAGATGGGTTGGGGGTTGTCGTTCCCATTGCTGAGATTGTTCCCACCGAGCTCGGGCCCCCGTTGTCAGGCTCTGCACCGGGTGTAAATGTGACTTGCTTCCGGCCACGTGGGGAAGCTGACCGAGCCGTTGTGACGGACGCAACTGTAGCATTTGTTGCAGCTGATGCTGTACGAGACTTTGTGTGGCTTGCCATGAACTCGTCCTGATTATCAACAGTGGCAGGAGCCCGGCGGGGGCTACTCGGCATGGGAACTCCGCCAAACTGTGCTGGAGAGCTCGGATGACTCAAGCCGGACACATCCATGTACCGTGACTGTGGTTGGCGCGGAATCGGGGTCGTGTCGAATGTGCGGGGAGGTTGATTTGCTTCTGCAAGCTTGGAAGCAGCAACGAGAACGGCAGCGTGTTTTTCGAACTGAGTCGCCGGAGCGACAGCCGCCTGCCTTGCATCATCTGAATAGACTGGCAGGCTCGCGGTTGCGCTTGTTGAGGGAATGGAGTCGATTGCGTCGCTGAATCCGAGGCAGGATTCCAAGTCATCGAAGTTCAGGTTTAAATCCAAATCGAGGAGGAGAGAGGGAGGAGCGAGAGTACTTACTGGTTGCTGAATAGTCACGGCATCCGTAGTTGCGCGTGCGTCTCCGTCCTTGACGCCTAGCCCCGAGTCGACTGAAACAAGCTTGGATTCCTCTTGAGCCTCATCACATGAGCCCTCTTGAAGTTCAGAGACGACCTCGTGCTCTTCCTTGCTGCCAATAGGTGGGGCCATACCTTGTTCTTTGGCTTGGCTCCATACTGATGGCAATCCTTCCCGTTCGACGCCCGAGTCACTTTTTTGGTGTGGACGCTTCGCATCTGTCAGCGCAAGAGATAATTTTGGTACCGATGCTTCGGCAGTTTGGGAGGCTCAAGAGTGTCAAGTCCTTGTACTGAAGTGCCTTCACCGTTGCGAACGATTGAAGTGTCTCCGCTCGCGGCCTTCCACTTGCGACGCGTCGGGTCACCGTTGACAGCAGCCATGGCGAACACTTTAGCAAGGCGCTCCGTTGGGTTCTTGGGGACCTGTGGGTTCTCAACAGTCATTTTGGCAAACGTTGCACGAATCGCATTATAGTCTGGTGCGGAACGATCCACTTCTTCATGGGCATCGGTGCTTGTCGGCACCTCAATCTCCGGAGCACGCGACTGCCGTGTCGTTGTTGAATGCGAGAGACTTGTTTGCTTCTTGCTCGTAATGGATGTGTTGTCGTTCGCGGTCATCTTGAGCATTGAACCGCCGCTAGCCGGGGACTGGGCTTCCTTTTCAGCCATTTCCCGAGCTGCATGCTTTACTGGGCTGGCTGGTGAAGCAGCTCGGAATGACAGCGGTTTGATCGGCGAATGAGCGGGGGAAGTAGACGAGGGACTGGCCTTTTCTCGTTGAACGAAGGGGTTCTTTGACACCAGCGATTTGGTGGTGAGTTGCTCCATGGCTGGAGTTGAGACGGGTTTCGCTGATACGTCGGCGGCGGGAAGCACAGCAAGAATGGAATTCAGCGTCACCCGAGTCGCTGAGAACGTCGTCGAACAAAGTGAGGTCAACCCCAATGACACGGCGCTTTGGCCCTTTAAGTGTTCCTCTTTTCTCTTGTTCACCGGGAATGGCCAAAGGCGAGCCAGGCTTAGTGGTGCGCTCGAACTGTCCTCATCCGGTGAGGGCGAATGTACTTTCCGGTGAATGTCAACGGACGCTCCTCCGCTTCAACAGGCGCTTGAGAAGGGGGCGGGTGACGTCGAAGGAGAAAGCGGTAGCACCGTTTGCACAACTGGCCGCTGTTGTTTTGTAATTCTGCTTTGCAAGACCGACGATAACGGCTCTTCAGCAGCAAAAGACCCGACAGACGCGTTTGATTCCGTTCTCTTGAAAGATGATGAAGCCGAAGACGACGTGGAATGAATTCGACGGTGCTCGCCCCGAAGAGGTGGCCCTAGACTGCGGAACGCATCGAGGTTGCTCATCGTGAGCAACATCAATCGGTGCAAACGCGAGTTCATTCTTGAGATGAGTTGGGAGCCTTTCGCAAG